>JXOV01012231.1:623-11969 GCA_001014945.1 Clogmia albipunctata
CGGGTAGTATTGACTGGGTCCTTTTTCAACTGGTCAAGGTGCTTTTAATTGACTAATAATACATCGAAAACAAATAGTCATGAAAAGTCTAAGCCCGTTGGTTGAGGTTAAGACTTCCCATGTTCCTTACAGGAATTGAAAGAGAATTTTTTTTGACCACGTACAGATCTTTAATTTACTCCTCCTTTTCACAATTCAACCTTATTCTAGATTCCCCACTAACCAGCTGTATGAGAGCATAGATTTTCCTTCAAAATAATCGCAGATCTGTCTTATTGTATTGTCTTTTAGTGTCCATAACTTGTATCCGAATGTAAGGACTGGCCTGATAATTGTTTTGTATAGTCTCACATTTACCGTTCTGGACAAAAGCCGAGATGTATTGTAAATAGTTTCAGATAATCGAACAACCCAAGTAACGGAAGCTATCTACTGACTTAAAGATATATTCTCCAATGTTTCTATCGTAGCTTCTTCTTGATGTTGATGTGCACAAATATTTCGTTTTGTTTTAGTTTACAAATAGACTGACCTTTTCCACTAATATTTTCATTTTGATAAAGGTCTCCATAAAATCGTCAATGCTTCCCGGAATAATCAGAACATCATAAGCATACGTACAGATTTGCATAAATTTGTTCATATTTGTGCCTACCCGATATTAAAAAATTATTGTGCTTTAAATTATGACAGTAACTAATCTTTAATTTGGGAGATTTATTTTAAATTTTAATAATAAATTATTACGTGTACAATATAAATATTCAAATACATCTTGGATTTTAGTGAGACTGTTCGAGATCATGAAAATCTAGATACATCTTCAATTTCTGACATATTTGGCTTTTGGTTGAGTCTTATAGTATGTTTTCCGTACAAAAGTGTAATAGAGGCTCACAATTTAACTATATTCTATCAATAACATTAATAATATTCATAAAAAATAATATAGAGAATTTATAAAATGAGATATAACAAATAAAAAAGTGTTATTCAGGATATTGTGTAAAGAACAATGTATAGGAAAATTGGCGAAGGAAAATCAATAATGGAGATACTTACTCCAATTCAGTTTTTGTGTGTGGAGTATTTGACCATCTGTTACTTTTTCCTCCAATTATCTGTAAATTCATGGAAACTATTACGGTGAGAATTATTTGTCAGAAAAATAGATTTATTTATAACGAATGAGCGAAGCCCAATTAACTGCATTAAAAATAACGACGAGAACTTTGATGGCGACATTTTTTAAATGTTACTTTAAATCAACTCTCAACTGAAATGCTTTATACTCATTTAGAGTATGGCTTGAATTTTATATAATAATACCAGAGTCAAGTGTTAAATCCGCAAAATGCATTGAAACGAGGACGGAAATTCAAAGTACCTCTAAAGAAAAAAGGATGTCAACCAGAGACATTTAAACAGACATTTACTATCTCGAAAAAGCATTTGAAAATTGTAGGAAACCATTTTTCATTCTACTTGGGATTATCTGCATTCAACGGAACTTAGCCTTTGCAATTAGTGCTTGTACGTATTAAATTGTTATTCAAAGCACCAACACAAATTGATTGTTAATATTTTTCAATTATTAAAAAACAATCGCAATGCCCGGATATTGCTAGTATTGTGATTAACAATACGTTAATACAAGTTGCATTGCAGTCATTTGGGCAGATTTTATTACCACGGGAAGACTTGTACCACTGCATAACCATTCCATTCTCATTCATCCTTCCCGGTATCCAGCAAGTGCTATATGAAAGTTCCTTGTTTTTGGATGAAACAGAAATGCCGGAATCTGCCATACACTAAACTAAAATTAAAGCTTACATTTGTATGTCAGTAACGGGAACTCAATCCTCAACCTTTGTTGAAATTAAGAAATTAAACTCCCGCTAGATGGAACTAGGGATTTTTTTTCGAAAGATTTATTTTATGCAACTACTTATTTAAACAAAATTCATGTTATTATTCCAAATTATAAAACCGCAAACAATGGCAAATCAACTTCCGAAATAAAAATGGCAGAAAGGTTCTGGGGATCGAACACACGAAATCTATATACGAGCTGACTTTCTCCTTAAGTCACTCTTGCCTCCTAAAAGTAAATCTATCTTTGATGTCTTCAACTATGCCTCGGTCTTCAACTGGGCCTTGCAGCTGAGGACGTTGTTTCATAAGTCGGGTAGTCAACTCCTGTGGACGCAGTTGTTGAACGGTTCGTTGTCCCGATCCGACATAATTTTGTTTGTAGCGAAACTTCAGTGTCTGTCTGTAACTGGAGGATGACCGAAAGATATCCAACACGAATTTCTGCCTGGTTTAAAGGGAATTCAGCCTTCTGGTAAGGCAGCAGTTAACCTGGAGCATTTCACTTAATAGGGCCAGACTTTTAAATCAGCTAATCACCTTGAATTGCAAATTCCAGAATCTGTTTCCTAATGGTGTCTTCATTCTGAGCTGCCCCATTGCGTCGTACTGTAGGCCAGTCTTCATAACTGCAAAAACTCGAGATTCGACAGTTGCAAATTACTGGCAGCACTAATAAATTTCAGACATGCTGCAAACGTTGAGCTCCTTTTATCATTCGTGCAGACAGCGCTGAAGATGAGAAGGTTTGTCATCGATCTCGCCTGGGACTCTTAAAGCCTTTTAGTCAACTTTATCTTCCCTACCTTTTTCTATTATATCTTTCATTTATTGGAATATCGAACACTGTTTTAAAATGAATATATGATCGACAGTTGTGTAAGCAAACAAAATTTCTGAAGAGCAAAAAAATATCTCGAGTGTCAAAAAACCTAATCTCCGGAAAATGCTTAAGATTCTTTACATTTCGGTGTCGTTGGTGATACGGCATAGATCAGGCATGTCCTTCTCTATCCATCTTTGGTAGAAGAGTGCGCTATAAATCAATATTTAATTATTAGTAAATTTGTTATTATAATATATTATTATATAGTAGATATTACATAACTAAGATACTATGTTATTTCCAAAAAGGCTAAAGAAAATTAAATCTGTTTCTATTTGATACTACTCGAATAACCAGATTCCAAGAACATCTCTAATTATATATGAAAGGAAAATAATGACCAAAGCGCAACTGAACAGCAATTTTGGAGCACTTCAGGGATTTATTTATTGTGAATTCTAATTAGAACATTGTTTAAGGATTTTCTAATTAAAGACTTAATGAAAATATTGTGAATATTTATAACTACTTACCATATTTGTTTAATTAGATGAGAAATAAAAAAATATATGCTACGTGATTTTTCAAAACTAATGACTTGTGAAAAGATAAGCTGAAGACGAGTTTTTATCGTTTCTGAGCCAAAAAAATTATTGTATTGATTTTTTTAGTTTATAGCATGCGAGTAAAATAGTACCGAGTGTCTCAATTCATCCGAGATTTTGTGTTAAAAATTAAATTATTATCCTTTTGAAAAATTAGGTTAATCCTATGTTAAATTTCATGTAATTCTTTTTGGTAAAATATTACTTTAAAGATAAGCAACTATTTTCATTGTTGCGATTAATTGGACAAATGCAGTGAGTCAAAACTAAAAGAGCCAGGATGATGAAGTAGCTAATCATTAATTAGCTCCCGTTTTAATTTGCGCCATTTACGGATATGAAACTAGCCTCTTTGGTCGAGTTGGTAGCTTGCATGACCTGTTCCCAGGAGTTCCTGGGTTCGAATTCCGATCATAGTTTACAGCCTACGCATTCCTAATAACCTTCTTTTCCTTTCTTAATTAATTCGTTTACAATTCTTTGTAAATTCGTTGTGAAATTATATTGGACAGTTGGCAATGAGCTAATCACTCATTCTAATTAACAATGATTGACGAAATAGACAAAACTTACTTTGGAAGTGCCTTATGTCCCTCTGTTGGGAAATTTAACTCACGGTAGTCTCGGCACCTCGTTGAGACTTTAAGTTATATTTTCTTGATGATACGCCTTTCGTCGTCTTCACCGTGACTAAGCTGTGAGTCCATGATTGGAAAGCCGCTTCTTTAAACCGGGATTTTTGGAGGCAGACTGTATAGGAGGCCAGAACCCGATCTGGGTTGTAGAGCCAAAGTTATGACAATGGTAGTTCCGTAGGTATTCTTCTCTCGACTTACTGATCACATAAATCACAGACACACCAATACCTACTTGCGCCACTTGCGGTAAAAAAATCATTGCTACATAAGGAAACAACTTTTTACTTTGAACTCAACGAATTCCTACACTCGACAATTCAAAGGTACCGAGAAAAATGCTTAATAATTCGATTTTTTTTTATGTTCTCTCGCTAATTTCGAACCATTTGATATTTCCAACTCTCGTTAATTCGTAATACTTTGAAGTCCCTTAAGAGTCGACTGTATTTATATATTTTATTGAGAACAGCTCAAACTAAAATAACGAAAAGACCCCATACTTTTGCACAATACAAAATCATATTTAATGAACCATAAAAATAACTCGTTAGAGTAGTTAAATATATTCTTTTTCGTGGTAAATTAATTGTAAAAGCCATTACTGTAATGAAAATACATACTCGTTCTCGTTATTCAAAATTTATTATTTGAAATTGTTATAGAAAACCACACAGTCATGTCATAGTAGTATTTGGTTGACCAAAACTATTTTGATGTTTGATGAAATGGAATATTAATTATATTTAATTACAGCTAAAAGTTGAAGAGTTCAATTGATTATTTGTCAAAAAAATAATTTTTATATTCCATTACATCAATGGAAATTTAATTTTAGGATCAAATTTATGTAAATAAATTTGGGAATAACAAATCACGTTCTTCCGGTTGATTAAAAACTAGAATCGATTTCTAAAACAACTTTACAAATTTTCTTTCTTATAAAGCTTCTCAAACTAAAAGCGCCTGCAATAAAACCAATAGTTTAAAACACAAAATTCTTTGGAAAAGTACCCGCGCCCACAGGGCTAAGATAAAAAATCACGGCCATATGTATAAACAGTGAGCTATTCTTAATATTTTTTTTTTCAAAAAGGATGCCAAAATTATACTAAACTAAACTGTACTTGTCGTTGAAAACACAATTTAGTCAAGATGAGAGGGAATTTCTGTCCAGTTTCCTGTCCAAATAAAAGTCACATTTCTCCGTAAAAATCGTTTATTCGATGCGATCGGAAACTACAGACTAAGAATTACATTAGCTTAAATCATTTCAATGTCTTATAATCTACTTACATTTGTAATACCACTATTATTTTGACTTAATATTATTTTACAGAATTCAAGTACCTTTTAGGTTAAAATTAGATTTTGGTTTAGATTTACATTATTACAATTCTACTTGGTTTTGTTTCACAATAAATTCAATTTATTACACTAACGGTTAACGGTCGGATGAGGTCTTAATATTCCGTTAATCGATGTTAAAATATATTTTTAACAATACTGTTAATTAAAAAAAATGAAAATGGCAAAACGATGTTTGCCGGGTCTGCTAGTTACTCTTATATAAATATGATCCCAATAATCTTATGGAGATGAATAAAATTTTATTTTTAAAAAATCTAATCGCAAATCAAATCGAAATTCATATTGTGCGCATAATATTACACGACCTACAATTTAAATTAACTATTTAAGCTGACAAATGTTGATTCACTTAATTTAATTTCACTTATATGTATGTTCATCCCGTTTACGTGGAATCCTGCTGACTGCACATGAATCGCATTTTACATATTCTGTTTATTTAGCACATTTAATAACACTGTTGAACCAATAAAACCATAATCCAAAATAATCGTTGGATTTTTGGTAGAATAAACACCCAAATACCTTTTTGTGTTTTTATGAAACCGTTCACACTTTACAGTTTTAAGTGATTTGTATGATTAATATTACTTCAGTTAAATGTTATGATTATGAATCATATAAATTAAAGCACAATTACTCGTATGTGAGTTCAAGTTTTAAATTAAAGTTAATGAATTGAATATTTTGACATTTTTGGCATAAAATTTAAAGATGCTTGTGGTTTTGAAGTCATTTGGTCAAAATTAATTTTTCAGTTATTTTTAAAAAGAATTTTTTTATTTAGTTTAGAAATGGGACATTTATTTTAAAACGATTGTTCGTCCCTTTAAAAGAAACCTTCTATCCCTTCTCAATAAAATTCTCATAAAACCATTTCCTTTCCGGAAATCGAAACGGTTTTTAAATTTCATCTCCAATTTACCTTTCTTGGAATATTTCCTGAAAATTTACTCCTTTATCTAACGTTTCTAAATAAGTACTTCCTGGAAGAGGCATGGTTGTCTCAATTTCTTTATTTAAATTAATAATAATTTTTATTGGCGCTTCTTGGGCCTTTCACATACATATAGGTACTTCATTTAACACTGTTTTCTCGTTTTGCTAGTACAGATTTCATCCAATTCTCCATACTCCCTCTCTCGTCGATTAGTTGTTCGAATGTTCTCATGTCTGGGCAGCAGTTCGCTCTCATGTAGTTCACCGTCTCTTCCTCCGTCCCGCAGATCCTGCACTTCCGTTCCTTTCTCCAGTTATTCATTCCCCACTCCTCATTTTCGCACCTGAATCGGGTAATAATACAAATGTTACGTCCACGTCGTAGATATCAAGGAACCCTGTCCGCTCGGATCAACCTGTAACAAGAGAGCTTAAGGAGGTTAAATTGCTGCTGTTGCAAGCATTCGATGTCTCTTTTCATTAGAATCTCCCATGCACTCTCCCCTCTATTTCCCGCAGCCTTGATCTACAAATCAGACCACTCATTCCTGTTACAGTAATTACGACGTTTTTCTGTCCATCACGTCCTCAGTCCACTACGTACTTCCTTCAAACATTCTCTTAATACTTCACACGGTCTGTTGTTTATTCTCTCCTCGTACATAATTGCCTTTTTTCCTGTTTCAATGTATATTGGTATAGCTTTTGTCTCCTCCATCAAGATCGTCTTCTTTGTTCCCCGACTTAGACCCAGAACCCACCTCAGGTACCTTCTCTGTGTCATTTCAATGCTCTCCCACTCTGACCAACCTGTTATCTCTGCTCCATACGTGACTGCTGGGATAATCAAGCTCTTAAATATCTCGGTTCTAATCGAGTAGTTTTATTTTATTTTTAAATTTCTGCGCTCCTATATTCCACACTTCTACCACTTTTTTTGCCTATTGTTGCCATTTCTTCAATATGCTTATTTATTAAAATTAATAAAACTCAAGTTTACACTGTATTTTAATTTCGAAATTAAAAATAATACTCGTTTGAATTTTGTTAAAATTTAAATGAATATTGTTAATAATCTCATATTCATCTCAAATTTAATAGGTTGTTATAATTTTATAATATTTTTACTTTAATTATTGTATTTAAAAAATTCTTTTAAGCCATAGGGGTAGAGACACCATACTCCCTTTAATTCAGAGTGAGAAAATGATAATTTAATTTCTTTTTTCGTAATTTTAAAGCTTTTAACAAGACCTCAACCTCTTGTCGGTACTTGTTAGACTTAGTTCAATTTTAACGAGATGTTTGGAAATTAATTTTCTTTTTCCTATTGTAAGGCGTTTATGTGGTTTTGTTTTGATAAATTATAAAAACATTAAAAAAGATTATTCTTTTTTAGCTTAATTTGTTTTATGGATTGTTATGGCGTTGTTTCGTGTTTCCCATGTTTCAAAATATTTGTAAATACATTGAACACTAACCAGGACTCGACTGGCTCCTCTCCCATACTTTTTGGAAAAGATGTAAAATTTTAATTATTGTCATTTAACGCGCTTCCAAAAAGTATGCCGTCTCTCCTAAAGTTTGCCCGTTTTACCTTTGCTTAATAAGGAAATAATCATATCTAATTTTTTACAGTAATGAATCATATGTGAATAGTATTCTAAATTAACTTGTTTATTTTAGATTTCAATCTCGATAATGAATTTTATTTTTAGAACCTGAAATTAGTTCTTCTTGGTTATTTATGGTGACAATGTAATTACGCTTGTTGGATTGCTTGAAAATAATTAATTGGAATGAAACATGCTACAACAATTATTTTAAGATTTAATTATCGCGTAGTTCTAATTTAACATGTTGTTTCTCTAAGGTGTTTTTATAAAATATACTTTTAATTATGATTACTAGATTACTATAAATCTCTCTTAAATATCCTAAGATATGTGTATAAGCAATGTATAGATCTTTAAAAATGATAACATTTTAAGATTCAAGAAAAAATGATTTAAAAGAATATTCTTGGAATTTACTATGGAAAATAAAGTTATAATAATAGTATTAAAAGAACATTAAATACTTATAACAAAATTTGTATATATATCTAAATAAAAATGATAACAAACAAAATTTCAAATTATATTTTTTTTGTTAAATTTGACTCCCTTTGGGATTAAAAGGCGTCTGCGAATGCTTCCGTCCAGATCCTGCTGCAGCGTATATCTCAAGGTCTATTTGAGCCCTTACCACTTTACAATCCGGACCCTATCTATTATAATGATATAAAAATATGTTGTAGCCAATTTAGTCATCTAATTTAGGAACAATTACAAATTTGACAAATGGGTACTTTTTTTTATCTAAAACTAAATAATAGTGACAGTAAGTAGGTTAAATTTACACAAATGATAAAAACTAAACTCAATGACAAAACCATAATCTCAATATAAGATCACTACAACTATTTTAAACCTTATAAATAATAATTTTATAAAAACAGAAAACGTTTTAAAAAATTGAAATTATTAATTTAATATTTCTATTATTTTTCATGCAAAGTTTTGCTGGATACATTGCTCGTGTTTTATTTAATTTTTGTGGCTTTGAATCATGCTTAAGTACATTCCTTTATTCAGTTTTTATTTGGCGCCTCCGTTGACAGAACCGAAGTGTCCTAAAAAAAGACGAAAAATGATTGTCCGAAATGGCCAAACTTGTTTGATTTACGGCCGTTTTTGCACTGTATACATATTCTTTCTTTGCTCCTCTATTTAAACGTAAATTTAATCAGCTTTTATTAATGCAAATGAGAAAATTTTCTCTCAAAATATTCATCGGTTTATGTGGCTTCATAATTGGCAGTGGTAATTTGATTTTAGTTCTAGTTTTAAAATATCCTAGTATCTTAAAGATTAAATATTCATCGCTTTTTCCTACTCGAATAATTGTTAATAATAACATAATGATAAATATTTTTAATTCCAAAATTGTCCAAAACGTTGAAGATTATTAATTTAAAGTTAATTGAAGAGATATTAATTATATTTCGAGAGTAAATAATTGCATTATAATTATTTGACATTCAATAGCTTATTAAACTGAAGCATGGTTTTGAATTCGCCTCATAAATCATATGAAATGATGCTCTACTTACTTGAAGACAATTATATACAATTTTATGGCATTACTAAATGATAAATATGATAAATGTGTTTTAAATGAATGTTCATATCGAATTATCAGTGATATTTAATTGAAGCCACCATTGTTTTACACTTGGATAGCTTAATAAGGTATAAAAATTCAAATTACAAAATTACGTTTGTAGTATGAAAGTCGGTGACATTTAATTTAACATATGACTTTTTTTTATATTTAGAAATATGTATGTATTTTGAAAGATTTAAATTAAGATCAACTGTCGACTATCATTATCCATCCAACTATGACAAAAGAAATATCTCATTGTCTATCGAAATTTCACCGGAGAACGTTGACTTTTCTATAAAAGGTTTTCTTAATTATGATGATTTAAAATATGAAATGGATCCTGGCCTTTGTGTGATATAAAATTTATATTATGGAACTCAACTTTGTACTGTCAAAGAAGTATAGAGATTGTTGTTTTTATTTATTTAATTAATAAACCTTAAAATTTTGTTTAAAATACATTACTTTAGCATCAGTAAACACTTGGGCGTTCTATTAAACACTTGCTTTGCTCGTGATTTTAAAAGTCACTAGTGTTTATAGGAAACGCATTTTCTAATCGCCCTAGTTGAATAAATAAACAAATATTTATTATCAGTTTTTCTCCGAGCCGCTTTAATAGAAATTGACTTAAACCTTTAATAATAAAAAAGAATAATGATAAAAATAGTAATAAGAAATACAATTCGTAGTTTTTCATTCATTCATTTCTTTATTGTTTTATGCCAATGACTATACAATATACTTAAATCTAGACTTCAAACTATGGTTAGAAGTGATGTTTACAATGCATTAAAATTTTGTGTAAGCGTATGGGATAGCTGGAGAGTAAGACCCCCCTGAGTGTCATCACAGCATCTGCTCGAATAGTCTCCTCACCCAGATCGCGTCCCGGAGAAAGCTCCACATTCTGGATATTTCTGTGCTGTTGGTCATATGCAACAGAGTTGCCATGTATTGCTCTATTCCATTACTGGAAGAAAGCTGCGCCATGCGATGAAGGCATCTGCACTTCTTCATTAGGGGACATCTTACAAAGAAATGTTCGATGGAGTCTTTAGCTTCTCCACAGAGAAGACAAGGGTTTGCTGGAAAAAATTTACTAGTTTCTCCCTGCCAATAAATTGATTGAAACTTGTTGTTAATAGTGATTAGTTGGTAAAAAACTCTAATCCTACCTATAGGGAGAGAAGAGGACTCCAAAAGTTCCCTACCGCTATTAGCATAGAACTTGTAAATCGGACAATGTGAGGAATACAGAACTCGACCCCTATCCCGACCCCTCCTAGCGACGTGCAAACGAAGGATGAGATCATTTAAGTCGTCATTATTATAAGTTCCTGCGGTGAGCCTATTCCAGCCGTCATAATCTCCCCCCTCCCAGAACCAACCTCTCAACTTCTGGGCACAAGTATGACCGTCTCTTCTACGAGAGATAATTGCCTATCCAAGCACAATTTCGGAAGTCTACTCTTGCTCATACTGTTAACTTTAGAGAACCAAGACACAGCTCTACGTACAACCTCGAGTACCAACTTGGCAAGTCCAAATTCCTGTCTAATCACGTAACCCGGAGTCGATCTCTGAAGGAAAAATAACTGTTTGAAAAAGTCTGTCTGACCCCTTTCCAGGGTATCCTCCTGTTGCAGCCCCCAAATTTCGGATCCGTACAGAATCGTTGACTATGTATAGGCACCGTAAAGTACTTTTCTTGAGTTCTCTGTAACCATTCCAACAGTCTCTAAAACCTTTCTTACCTTGAAGGAAGCCATCAAAGACTTGGATAAAGCATTTACATAGGCCCTCCTAAAATCTTCGCTAGAGGAGAACCGAACTCCCAGGTAATCGAATTCGTTGACCATCTCCAAGGCGTAGTCCTCAAATG
>JXOV01012235.1:0-32974 GCA_001014945.1 Clogmia albipunctata
TCAGTTTTCTCGAAGGAAGCTATTCGCGTCGGCCACTTCGACTCCTAGCGGAAACAGCCTTCCTTCTTGAAAACCGAAATATTCAATAATCACTTTTAAACTTCATCCAGAACATTATTTAGAAATTTGAAAGTTTAAACTTTTTTAAATTTATATAGAGTTATTCGGTTATTTTTTGTACAGAGCGTTAAGACAAATGGTCAAACAACACAAACTTGTAATTTAAGAACAAATAGAGGCGAATATTACAAAATGCCTTATTACACAACGGAATGCCAACGCCGGCTGATCCTTTTACTTTACTTTTGGAATAGATTACTATTAACAAATATTGGCTAGCTCTTTTTATAAATCCTTTATAAAACTATCTAATTGATGTAGATTCGGTAGAGGATCTCCTTGTCAGAAATTTGCAATGATGTAAAAACGCAGCCTCAATTTATAGAATGATGAATATCAGTTATTTTGAAGTTTCATTTCTAATGTTAACTATTATTATAAGTACCTATAACAACTGAATATTAACTGATATAACACATCATATTGTCGTTTTTATTGAAGCTAATAAATAAATAAAAATAAAAGAATAGAATAGAATATGTTCCTTTTCTGGATTTAATCACGTATAAGTTTACATTATAGCCGCACTCAATCATGATGAGTAGTCCAGTCAAAATATAATATATGAAAAGCCAATAGGAGAAACAGTTATATACGTAACTTGCTTATTTTATAATATAATATTAATAATAGTATCAAAAAATGCAGAATAAAATAAATGAAATTTTTACCGTTATTTGAAATAAACACAAGAATTTGAAGTTCCTACATAAATATATTTTAATAACAAAAGCATTTTCAGACAATACACATTCTTGCAAATAGAGATTGAGAAGTTGCACGTTGTTTTGCAATTATGCAAAACTGAAATTATCTACACTTTTATGATTTCAAATGGTAAGCTATTGACAATAATATTTTGCAGGAAATCCTGCAATTTCCGGGTTTAGATACCTATGCATATAAAGTAAAATTGAGTGCGATTATAAAACGAACTCAGGATGTACGAAAATCAAATTTAGGCCTGTTAATTTGAATAATTTTTTTAAATTGATTAAATTAATTAACATATATGTTTGTATTTCGATTAAACGCGAATAAATCTGTTAGTTTGAATTCGCCTTTGACATTGACCCCTAGTTTTGGTCATTTGTTTTGTATTACTTCTGTCTGATCCGTTCTTTTTAAAATCCAGTTCCGGAATTGAAAAAGATTTAAACAATGAAAACTGCCAAGTTTCGCGAGATGATGATTGCTGTATTGGGCAATAAAATTGTCCATCTTATATTCACTTATTTTCAAATATTAGTAGCTGTTTTGTTTTTTATTATTTGTGGTTTTATGGTTGAGCAATTTTCAATCTCAAGGTCTTTACATTGCCTAAATGATTTGTTTTATTTCGAGTCTGGTCTCGTCGTTTCTGGGGGATTTCAAAAAATGACTCAATTTAGGCCAAATATTTATTACTAATACGAAAATAATTAGTGGAGGAGAGGCATTGAGGTTTTGAAATTTTGGTTCCGTGAATTCGGACTTGAAATCGAAGAAAATGAGACAGTTTTTTTGGAACCACGTGATTTTGAGGTTGGCTTTCCTGGTAATTTGGTCTTTCCTGGTCCAATTGACCATTGTTCTTTCCCAATACTTGTGGTCAGATCAGAAGCCACGCACCAGAAGGAGGGGAAAACCTTTGGAAAGATCCCTCTCAAAGAAAAGTGACGATCACGTCATGACAACATTTTTATCGATCACTTCCTTGATCGCTATCTAAAAAGCACTCGTAATGATCATCGACATTCAAAAGAAGTGATTTATGAAATTTTGGAGAGATTTTATCGCCCGAAAATTGTTTCGGAGAAATTATCAAGATCAACAACGGTTAAACTGTTTGTCTGTTTTATTTTCGTAAAATCTCGAACCATTGAGTTATTACTCAACTTACATCCACAATGCCAAGTTCAAATTTCACGTAATAACCACGCTGCAAAGAGATCAATATTTACACGGTTGAAAAATTGAATAAGAATTCAATACAAATCAGAGTCAATTAACAATCTGAAGTTTATTTTTAAGAGGTGATTTATTCCATGTCAAAGGGTGGACTAATAATATCACTATTCAATTATTATGCTGAAAGGAAATAACTGTTTGGAAAATCTGGAAAACCATCTTACAAGTTAGATAAGCAAGGAGTTTTTGACAGTAGAGTCTCTTAAAACTTCATGGCTAGTGAGTGTCAAGACGACGTTTGTGCTTTTAATAATGCTATATCAAATCATATATTTAAGTATCCAATTAATTTAGTTTATTTTGACGATTCGTCTCCATGACAGTATTTACGACACCCACTTTCTGACTGTATTCGATACCTTGTTTCCTCCGGCAACGATAGATAAAGAATTTTATGATGTTAAATTGAAAGTCGCTAATTTCAATTTAACATCGCGCTAATGTGGTGTTCTACAAATTGTATTTAACATTAGTAATAGCATTGCTAAAAGAAAACTAGTGTTATTTATTTGTTATAATATTTAAAAAAAACTATTTCACAAATGGATGTAAGTTCTTGTGTATAAATATAAAAAAAATTACTTTGTACTATGATTATCGACAAATAACATGTTAGGTTATATAATTTATTTATTTATTTATATTTAAATTATTATATCTGTAATATAAAAAAATTAATTTAAATTTAATAAATATTCTCTATTGTTATGAACCATATCCAATGCCAGTCTTTGCGGCGTCTATTTTCTTACGGCATTAGATACTTCTCAACGTTTCCATTAACTTCTAATGAGAAATGTATTAAGACTGCATTTTCATTATACATCGCGCTGGAGTGCGCTAATTAAATTGTAATTAATCAGTCTTTTCCAAGCCGCAAACTAATCAAAATCATTTGATCTGCACGTGCTTAGTTTACACGAACACAATCACACAGAACATTTCACTCGATTGAAAAAACATATGAAAAGCACTATGATTTCAGATCGATGTGATCGAGAAAATTGTCGACTGAAAAAGTAACATTCTACTGTAGAATTTCTTTACCGTAAGTTTGTACATTTTAGACGAATTATCTCAATTTTTATTAGAATTTGACCAATATAAAGACGGAGATTTAAGTTTAAATTATAATTTTACCATTGATTTAAAATTGCATTCAGATGATCTATAAAAAAGAATTCTTTAAAGCACTGTGTATGGTTTAATTGCTTTTGCAGATGTTTGTGACTGTTTGTCGGATAGTTTAATTGTAAATAGTACTAAACCAACTGTTTTCGGTCCAAATTTAAACCATCCGTTAACACTTGATTTTTCCTATGTGCAGGTAAGAGAAACAAGTCATAGCTTTCTTCACATTCCCGTGGAATTAGAAAAAGAATTATAAACAATGTGAGGGAGACAACAAAATATTAAATTTGATTTTAACAATATGAATTCTTATTTTAATTTTTGTGTTCATTTATTTAAAATTGCATCAAAATTTGTATAAAACACGGACCTGTTTTAAATCTAGTGTGTGGAACGGAGTAAAATATATTTTTACAGGAATTTGAAGAATTTTTAAGTTTTTTTATATTAATATATTTCAAAACGCATAAAATTTTGTATAAAACTCTGTCGAAAAGCATTATTAAACACTCGGGCCTTCTTTAAGGCACTCGCTACGCTCGTGGCTTAAAATAACCCTTATGTTTAATAATGCCTTATCTTATCGACCCTAGTGTTCATTAATGTCCTAGTTGTATAAATAACTATTATAGTTCATCTAGATACTTCTAGCTCGTATTTTCCAACCCGCCATCGCACATAAGGTCGTGAAACGAGATTGCAAAAAACATAACGTAATATGACGAGCGAAGTATCTTTCTCGCTCTCGAACGCAGATCGATGAATGGATGGTTTATTTGGATTCTGATCGGTCAATTCCCATAGTATTTTTCTGGTTTTTTTCTGCTCTTGGCGAGTTAACGTCAAATATATAAACAAAAAGCGACACTCTGAGGAAAAGATCATAGTTGGCTACGTGCTGCGGCGGTCACTTAGATTGAGATTCGAAGCGCCGGGCAGAAACTATTCGCCAGTCGAAACAGAAAGTGGTGTGCAGTGGTTTACGTGACAGGAAAATATTAATAGTTTGCGGAATCCAAGTGCAAATCCAGCTGTGGAGATATTCAAATTAAAGAGATAAAAAAACAACAGTTTGGTGACAGTTTTCGATATCCAATAAAAGACGATCATTAAGCGCAATGAACATTATGCGGAGAAATGGTAAATTGAAATTCTCGATCCAAGTGGCCAATAAAACAAGTGAAACTTTTTTTTTCTTTTCGCATTGTAATTTAAACACCGTAATATAATGGGCAAAGTGTTTTATAAAACGTAATAAACAGTGTGAATAACAGTGTTTGCTAAAACTCATTTTCAATTGGCATTGAAATCTTTTATTGTGCTCAAGTCCAAAGCAGGCATACTTTAAGACTTCAAATCCGGTCTTTGCCTCTCTCATTATTATGCATTTTTCCTATCGCTTTACGCACTCGTTTCCTTTCTTCTGTGGTGAAACATAAAGCGTTTTAGAATAGAAGAGGTCTCAGTGCCCTGTAATGGTTTTGTTTTTTCCAATGGTTATTTTGTTTTTATTTTTCTTCGTTTTTATTTTCATTTATGAATTCTCAATAAAATATTATTGGTTTTTCATGTTAATCGTATTCTTCCAATCAGGTTTTTCATCTTTGATTACTAGATCTTCTTTCAAAACATCTGATCGTTGATCTTTTTCTAGAATGAAGATCTCGTTTGAGTATATTAGGAAATTGATGTTGATTCTTGGTATTTTTTACCTTTATACTTTAATTATTTAATAAGAAAGTAATTATGATTTTTGTTCTAATAAGGCTTTCACTAATAAAGGTAGTAATTTAGTAGTCTTTTAGCATTATTCCTCAGTTAATTATCAAACTGTTTTAAATTTTCTGCCATGTCATCGCAAAAATTAGAAATGTTAATATTGCAATAGAAAAACTCAAAATTAAAAACCGTTTCTCTTTTTTATTGGCAAAAAATGCCATTTTTAATCTATTCATAACTGACTAGACTAGACTATCACTTTGCAGATATATAATTTATTGTGATAATTTACTGATGAATATCATTTAAAGGATTTGTTTTTCATTCATTGAATAAAATTTAACAAGAAGTCTGCGCTAAGACATAAGGCATTTATCATTAAAGTATATGATTTGATCGGCAGATTAGTAAAATATTAAAATAAGTGTTAATGACACTAAAAGTCTTCAAATTAGCCACTTGATTTATTCACTAGATGAATAATTTGACAAATCATTAGTTTAAAAAAATGGCGCCTTCAAAAGTTAATTTGAATTGCAAATAAAAATTTTAGCGTATTTTAATTACGGAAAGAAGTTAGGTGTGATGTTTTTATACTGTTTTACAATATTAGGTGTGTATTGAGTAAAGATACTTATACTTCGATAAGTAGAGTGTTATTAAAAGAAGTGTTATTTAAAATCACGAACGTATGGAGTTTAAAGAAGATCCGTATGTTTAATAATGCTTTAATGCCTTGATTGACCGTTTTTAACAAATTTTTCTTAATTTTTACAAATTAAAAAAAATCCAAATAAAAATTATTTACAGAAAACAACGTATAAAAAATTTCAATTTGGATTTTTTGTCTATTATACATATAGGCCTCGAATTGTGTAACTTTGTCGTTTACTATTGTACAAAATAACTCGTTTCATACTGAGGTTTCAGGCCCAAGTTTTTGCTAAATTGGATTATTACAATACTAAAATTTATAATAGCTGTAAAAGATGTAAAATGAGTCGATTTTTAACGAGGAAAAGAGTACGAGTGTGTCTCCATTAGGCGAGTTTGTCATCGTTTCCGAGGTAAAAGACGGGTTTTACATCGAAGCGGGAATAGTTTATTTCGATACAAGTTGTGAAATAGAGGTTATTACCCCACGAGTTAAAATAGGTATGTGAGTGCTGTAATAACCGATTTCACATGTGTATTGAACGCTATTTTGTGTAATTCTCAAAAAATACCAATTAATCGATAATTAAAAATAAAAACCGTTCGCAGCGGCTTTTTTCAAATTGTGGACACAATGTGACAAGTTAGACAGTGTGTTTATTAGAGTGAGATGGGAATACTCACAATGAAATGATTTTGACAGCAATATGTATTTTCATTAAAGTGGTGACAATATGCGTGCAAATTTTGAATTATTTCAATACTCCGTGCAAAGAACTAAACCGTTACTGAACCAACTTCCGTTAAAAAGATTCTACTTTTCGATATGGAATAACACAAATAGTTTTTTTGCACTTTCCTGTAAAAATTCTTATAAGACTAATAAAAACAATTTTGCCGTTACAACGATCTGAACTTGAACGGTTTTCAGGTTGTATAGGACCGATATCACGGTCTGGATTAGGGATGTTGCGAATATTCGCATCCGCATCTGCAAGAATTCAGTGCGGATGTCTTATAAAGCCATACATTTTGACCAATATACAACAAAACTTTCGCTTTGTAACTAAATGAAACCAAAAATATTGCTTTTCATAAAATAAAGTAAAATAACTTCTATATTTGATTATTTAATAAGTAATTTTGATTTAGAAGTAAATTTATTTGTAGATTATGACCCTTCTTTTTCACTAGTGAAATAAAAACTCAAATCGATATAGAAAAATTAACTTTTCGATGCGAAAGTGCAAAAAATGTTTTATGTTCAAAATAATATTAAACTAAAATTTTATGCTATGTTTCAAATGACTTCACTGTATCATTCTCCTGCTAGTTAATGTTTTTCGTTCTCATATAAATCTTTCTTTAAAAATAAAATAAGTAAATGCTCTAAATTGGTAAAACATTGGCATTTGCGTCACTTTTTACGATCTGTAGAGAAATCGTGATATATCCCGCTCAAAACCCGAATTATGTAGATTATTTTAGGATATTTGTTAGCAATTCAGATTAATAGCTGGAGTTGATTTGACCAAAGTAGAAGCAATCGTGATAAGATATTTGCGTCAATTGATATTTTTTAAGACTGTGGATTGGTAGTTGTTGAACAAAAACTATAGATTAATTTATGAATGTTTGTGAAATTGGGGAAAACTATTAAAAATATAAAAATGTTAAAGAGTTTGCCAACAAATTTCTCACGATTAAATGATTAAAAACAAAGAAAGTAAATGCTTGTTTTTGTAAATATTTTATGGTATTTGAAATTTAAAATCCATTTAACTTTATTTATTTCGAATGTATTTATGAAATTTTTATTGCAATACTATATATCAATTATATGGTAAATTCAAGTTTATTGCCAATATTTTTTCAATATTTAAAACAAAACTACATAGAATAAGTTTCTAAACTATCTTTAGTTTGTTAGAAGCGGGATTAGAACCCACGTCCCCATAATGGACCAGAAATCTCGACTTATTTAATAGGCAAGTTTGCACTCTCCGGGCGCCTTAGACCGCTTGGCCATCCTGACTTAAAACAATTTTTAGTCTAGTGTTTTTAACTCTAAAAAAATCTGTTTTTACCAGAGCACTGCACGCTTCACTATGAAATCCGAAACCGACCTGAAAATGTTCTAAAAAGTTTTGTGATTCTCCATTTATTCTCTCAAACTCTGATAAAGATTCAAAACACTCGAAATAAATACACCACAAAACATTTCCAAACTACATAAGTTTCACTAAAGTTTCGTAGGTCGGATTGAGTCTCATATATTGGATATATGTAATTTTTTATGAGATTGGTTATTATAAGGCTCGAAGAATAACCTACTTGGGCTTATGGCACTTTCTCCTATCTAAAATATCTAGAGCAATTTTGTTACCTAAAATTGATATTATTGCACTCAAATTTGTTCTGTCAGTTATTATTATAGTACAAGTGGTTTTTTATTATTAAAGTGTGACCTCTGTGAAAAAAATTCATTAAATTTATATGGACGTCAGTTTTCATAGGCATGGCTTATCTGGGATTTGCCAGTATTAATGATTTTTTTTATAAAATAAACTATTGGAAATTTTCGAACCTTGAGGCTATGAGTAAGAGAGGGAAACAAAATATTTAAAAATTTTAATTTGGAACTGTTTAACCAATTTTTAAAACGATTTTTTTTGTGTAAATTTATTTAAAAATTTCATTAAATTCTGTATAAAACACGGTCGATAAGTTCTATAGTTTTTACTTTAATTTTAAAGAAAGGCAATCAGTGCAAAACGAAAACACCCTCACATCATATTTACATGATTTTGATACCTGATTATAACTGACAACTCAAACTAACTGTACATATTACTAACATTAAAGCACTTCTGTAAAGTGGATAGTCATATATTGCCCTAGCGTGAGGGGCTTACTGGAGGGTCTAATTACACTTTTATTATTAATTATCATTCCAACGTTCCATAAATCATTTGAAAAATTACTGTATCAATAGCAGTAAGTCAGAAATAGTGATAGGTAAGAAGAGCTAGGGTGATATACGTGGAGAGACGTACAGATGTTCACCATTCATTTGATGAACCGGTTTGGTGCATCTGAAAAATTATCTTATTCGCGTATTTTATATGTGAATAATAACTAAAATTGCGAAGATTTTATATTTTTTATTCTGTACAGGGCTTTGTTGTGTAATGGCAGATTTTTATTACCTAGAGAGAACAGAGTACACCTTCCTTTCTTTGTTCCTTGATCTTGTTTTATAATTAATTCGTTTTAATGTAAGCACACTTTAAATTATATTGTTTTATTGATTTTTTTGTAGTATTTTGGTTGACACTCGTCATGATGTTTATGGTTTTACAACTTTACAACGTAAATGGCTACAGTGCGAATCGGAGGCAGTTCTGGCCAGGTCGGTGGTCCAATTTTCATGGCGACGGAGCGGAAGACCCGCAGAATGTTGACGATAACTTTGGCTGGTCTTGGGGACAATCCTCCAACCAGCACCACAGTCCACATCGACGACGTCCTCCCCACAACAACGGATTCAATCGTCCCTCGAGCAATCTCATTTCAGGAAGAACAACGACAACTCAGCCCCCACCAACAATAGCTCCCACTCCAGAACCAATAGGTAAGTCGGAAGATGAAGAAAATTATTTCACGGTGGTATAAAATTTAAAAATTATTATATAATGAGTATATTTTGTATTAAAGTGTTTCATCAGAGTAATTTTCCCAAATTCAATAACCTAAAACTTTTTTATTTCAATTAATTGTATCAACTTTTTTTTTAAATTGACTTATAAATATATTCAATTTATCTCAAATTATGTTACTTTAAAAATTTTTAAATAATTTAATTCATTTATATTTTGTTCTATTTAATCTTTACACTAAACTTGTTTTTAATTTTGTTGAAAAATGTTTTTCCAAAATATGTCTCAAGTTCTGCCCCAAAAATTATTTAAAACAAGATGACCCGGCTAACGTCGTTTCGCCTTAGGATCAACAAATATTTACCATTTAAAGTGTAGACTGTTATGTTATTTAGTTATTGAATGTATTAATTCCTTTGACGAAATGTAAACCAAATTTATTGGCTTAAACACAACATGTTTTGAATTGAGAAATACCATTGGTGTGACAGTTAAATTGTATAACCTCTTGGTTAATTGACGTTCACCAACACTTTGATTTGACAACTGAATGAAAGAACAACGTATTAAATTTTAATTATAGTAAAATGTCGCGTAAAATATTATTTTATCATTTTTAATCCTCCTATATCCTTCCGAAGCCTGGAACAAATAATGGTACATAAAAATTAACAAAATCCGTCCAGCTATTCTTGACTAATGGTGAATCAAATGTGGTTGAATTCATTTTTATATATAAAAACAATAAATATTTAATTTGGAAATTGAATCGGAGTGTAAATTTAAGAATTCAACTTCAAACTTTGCATATTCATACATTATTATTAATTTCTAATAAAATTTTTAAAAAAACTGATTTCTTGTAAATTCGTACCTCTGTGCCCCAGCTAGTTTGTGGTGAAATAATTGCAAACTTTTTGCAGAACAAACGACACAGGCCAACGCAGCGTCAGTGGTGTACTCGGATGAGTTCTACGAGTGCATGGCCAGGTGTACGACGACCAGTGAATACAACCCAGTTTGTGGCTCAAATGATCAAAGTTATCAAAATATCGCCAAATTACATTGTGCAAACAACTGTGGTGCCAGTAAGTTGGTAAAAGTTTAAAACTTTTTCCCTATCATAATTACTTTTCTTTTTTAGATGTCCAATTTTCAAGAATGGGTCCTTGCCAACCATCGTAAGTTTTGGAGGACAATTCTGTTACAATTTATTCTTAAACAATTACTTTTTTATTTCAGAGGCTGATATTTATCAATATGAGTTTTATTCTAAAATGTGATATTTAAATCAATAAATTTAAGTTATGTATTTAAACTTTTGTTTTATTTATTTATGAACAAATTAATAAAGCGTTAGAAATTTGAAGGAAATTTTTTAAAGCAAAAAATATTAAATTCCGTTACTTTTTTTAAGTCTCAGAAATAAATATCCTTCAAGAGATAAGATCATTGAATGCTAAAAAGATTCATATGAATTTGCTTTGCATAACTTTGAAACTAAAAAACCACGAGGTACGTATACGAGTATACGAATACGAGGACTGTCTCAGAAAAAATAAACCTACCATGGAAAAACATAGTACATGTACTGTTTCATGTGTCGAGAATATGGAACAGCAGCTTGTGGTCTATTTACCCAATTTCGCCATGACAACTGAAGAGGTGTGAAGTTCTTGAAATTTGGTGGATACAAATAGACTTATGGTATGTCAACAGTTACGAAATAACGAAAAAAGGCATTTGGATTGCGATTGTACTTCCTCAATCATTGCTCTAAATGGTTTCACGGTTTGGTTGTTGATAAAAGTGAGAAATCGCGGCACGCTTTGCGGGTATATGTTTCTCATTCCAAATATTAATGCAGAATAAGATCTTTCCAGTATTTTTAAATAACTATCTGAAGCATCTGGGGTCTACTGATAATGAACAAAGCGTTTTTATTTACTTTATCCTCCCCGTGATCTGTTCTCGGAGTGCATGGACATGGCTAAACAAAAACTAACGTGGAAGCACAACAAAATATACAATTTTAATATTATAGTTGACATCAAATAAGAGTATTTTCTTTAAATAGCATCCGAAAGCTGTTTGATTTCCTTTCCATAAATAAAATTTCATTTATGGATGGTATTTTTTCATTTTCAAAAATGTGTCAAAATGCTTGGTTTAAAATGCTACTAAAAATAAGTACTTGTTCAATTTGGTTGAAATTTCAATAATTATTATTTAGGAAATGGCTCTA
The DNA here is from genome assembly GCA_001014945.1 of Clogmia albipunctata. Lineage (NCBI taxonomy): Eukaryota > Metazoa > Arthropoda > Insecta > Diptera > Psychodidae > Clogmia > Clogmia albipunctata. The sequence goes on from JXOV01012235.1 coordinate 11,479, forward strand.
AATGACAATAGTCTAGAAAAACAAAGTCGTAAAAAAAAAATAAAATAAAATCTGATAACTGCAATTATTTGATTGATTACACATCTTCTGGATTCTATGTGCTCAGTGTTTTGAANGTGATCTGTTCTCGGGGTGCATGGACATGGCTAAACAAAAACTAACGTGGAAGCACAACAAAATATACAATTTTAATATTATAGTTGACATCAAATAAGAGTATTTTCTTTAAATAGCATCCGAAAGCTGTTTGATTTCCTTTCCATAAATAAAATTTCATTTATGGATGGTATTTTTTCATTTTCAAAAATGTGTCAAAATGCTTGGTTTAAAATGCTACTAAAAATAAGTACTTGTTCAATTTGGTTGAAATTTCAATAATTATTATTTAGGAAATGGCTCTAAATGACAATAGTCTAGAAAAACAAAGTCGTAAAAAAAAAATAAAATAAAATCTGATAACTGCAATTATTTGATTGATTACACATCTTCTGGATTCTATGTGCTCAGTGTTTTGAAGAAAAAAATTCCACTTTAAATTTAATTCACTTGTCAAATTCGAGTTAAGAAATTTGCCACTAGTTGGTGAATGTGACGATTTGAAAATTTCCAGTCACAATACATTTAAAACGAAAAGAAGGTAAGGGAGACAGTCAGAGATGGTAAAGACAGTCAGCTTTTGTATGAAAATACCATGTTGTGCTTCTAGGTGGCGCTGGTTTAATTTATTCCTTTTGCCAGAGTAGCGCCATACTATTGGAAGGCTAATTTTTTCCGGTACACATAAAAAGATTAGTTTTTGAGAATAAAGATTTCTCTAGAAGATGCAGTCGTTGGTGTAAATTGCGTTACAGCAAATTAATTTAATTCTTATAACCAAAAGTAATATGATCTAGGCATTTTAACTCCTGTTTATTGTCAAAACGTAATTGTTTAGATAGGTAAACATTAATGGAATAACAGTCTGCAAATAAAGAGTACAGATTAGTATATTTTCTTCCAATCTTTGTTGTCATTTTCGATTTTAAAGTTTTGTTCTATGCAAAAATTGGTTATTGGTTAGTGGGATTATAATCCTTATTCACATATAAAATATTTGAATAAGATAATTGTCCATAAGCGTGACAGCGTGTATGTTGGCACCCATACGTCCCTCCATGTAGTTCGCCCTAGCTCTCCATATCTAACACTTTTTCTCACTCTAATTATATTATTGTTATCGATATAGTAATTTATTTAAATTATTTGATGAGCCTTTGGGTTGAAACGGATAAAAGTATTATTAGACCCGCCATTCAGCACAACACTCTAGGGCAGTACAGATCTTTACATTTTAGAGTATAGGTTCAATGTTTGTAATATGAATTGTTAGTGTCAATTAATATCTAATTATGGACTATAGCAATCATGACAACATGTTGTGAAGATGTTTATTCTCTGCACTGATAATCCTTTGCTGAAATTTTGATTATAGGTTATACAGTCCAGCTTTTGATAATTTAGCAATATTTGCTATTAATTACTAGAGGATAAATTTACCGCACAGCCCCACAAATTCAGTCCCAAATATATGAATAAGATAAGTGTAATGATACACGATACTATATCACTGAAAACGGCCATACGCCCCTCCTCATATATCGCTTTAGCTCTCCTGGCCTATCATAATTTCTGGCTCTAACTAATTTGTTTCTGTCGATAACGATTTCTTTTAGAAGGATTAGGATGTGATAGGATCAAAGTATTAATTAGACCTGCCATTCAGCACCGCCCACTAAGGCAGTATAGGTCTGGACACTTAAGAGAACCTAAATGTTGTAAATTTCGCGAAAGTTAATTTGAATTGTTTAATAATTTCGGACTATATAAATCATGTAAAAATTTTCCGAGGGTATTAAATGCAAAAAATACCCAAATTAAATTATAATAATGGTTCATAAACGTTTTTAAACAAATATTATAAAATATTTATAAGAATTAAGTATATTTATTCCCTTCAGCATTTATTATAAGAAACTAAAATCACTTATATTGTCTCTTCTTGAACAAATACAAACAATCTGAATAAATAAGCCATTTAAAGCGATTAGAACTGTTTATCACAAAATTATAAAAAATGGTAATTTTAAACAAACATATCTTAGAATTAGCTTTGAAAATCAATATTTTTGTAACACAAATAATATTTAATAAATCAACTCAATAATTTATTCCCACCTTGAACAAAATTACTGAATAATTAAGTGCTTGTTTTCGGTTAGATTTCTGTAAATATTCCATAGGCCAATGCTTAATGGGTTGTAATTCTTTGTCGGTGTCAGTCAAAACAAGATTAAAATGTAGTAATTAATTTAGAGCCTAATTAAATCATTAACAGAGGCCCTGAAACTGTGCACCAATATAAAATGACTTTCCCTATATTCTGTTGATATAAATTAAATATATATCATTTAATTGCTAATTTTGTTTGCCCAAAAACGAATAAACGATAGCTAAGTTTTGAACAAATTCCGAAATTGAAGACGAAATTTGAATTTTGTGAATTCCGGAATCGCATACTTAATTAGTATTATTATTATTAATTTAATCACAGGTCTCTTCTTATAATTATGACGGTGTGTGCTTTTGGAATGGGTGCATGTTTATGGAATCGAATGGAACGGAAAACCGTAAGCGGTATCTTAGAAAGTAAGACTTTTTGCCGGCAAACAAAATTTCCAATTTTCGTTTTTATAGCATATCATCGTCGTCATTTCAAAGCCAATTAGGAAGAAGTTTAGACTAGAATCTTCTTTCAATTCGATTTTATTCGATTTCATACAGAAATCTTAAAGAAAACTACATTTTAATTGCCCTTGAAGATGTCTCTTATAAAGTTCATATTTTCATTTTGATCAAGTAGGCATTTAAAATGGAGAGAAAAAACAAAAAAACGGCACAATTCGGCGCTTGCTTGTCTCTGGGTCAATCGGCAAACGAAAGTTTCAATTCAATGTCAGCTAATTTGGTCTTTAGTTTTTGTGCTGCTATCTTCTTCTTTAGGCAATTATGCTCTGACCAAGCCCCATCAACTCCCAAGACAGGTTAAGTAACGCCGCTGCTGCTGGCCCAAGCTCCGAAATTGGTCTCTCATCGCGTGAAATCAAACCATGTAACTTTTTCGGAGCTCGTAAATCACTGGATCAAATCTCTATCTGACTTTGATGCCTCTGATCATAATTCCATTTATCTTCATCAAGTTTTTAATTTGACTTCAATAAAGATATACTCGGAATAACATTAATTTTAATTAAATATTTAAATTTAAATTTTGTTTTATCATTTCATAAAACTTGTTATACTGATACCAGTTTTCTTCTAATAATATTGAATATTTATGTTTCAGGTATGAAATAATGTTTTTAAACATGAAATGCTAATAATAGTTATTTAAACAACTTGTGGGAAAACATAATTAAACAAGAGTAGAATTCTAAAAAAACCAATGAAATGAGTTTTCTAATAGTTACGAGCGTTAAATTATGTGTTTTTCCAACCAGCTTTTACTAAATTTTATACATTTCGAATATTTATTAGCTATCTTTTGCGAAATAAAGAATAAGAAGACAATCCAGTACTAAAATCAGGTCTAAACACATACAATTAAGCGAATACAGCTTTCGGTCTAAATTTTACGATATATCACGGAAACAGAGCACCATACACTTTATCACTGATATACCTGTGATGGTACTCATCATTTAAACCACACTTAGAAGCCAGAACCAACATTAAAGAAAAACATTACTTGTCATTTAATGTCAAAAACTTAAATTGATTAATAAACCAAAGCCTACTTTTGTTCGTTGATATTTGGGTGTTTTTACCCAATTCAACAAATAAAACTAAACCCAGAACTAGAAAAATCCATTCCTGAATCACCAATAGTTGTCAAGTGCCAAAAAGGAACAATATACATATTTTATTTATTTGATCAAAATTCTCCAAAATTCTACTTGCAAAGTCCACGTCAAGTAAAAATGGCCTACTGTGAATTTATATCAAAATTATTCATTAGAACATAACATCGATTTCTGAAGATCTGGATTCAACAAGAAGTTTTTTCTGTTACTGACATCTGCAGAATGAACATTGTATTTTAGATATGACAGGCAACGTCTGGGGATATGAACACAATGACAAGGATGGAAACATGAATCTGGATACGACGAACATTTTTTATTTTGATAAAAAAATACCTTATTGCCATATTGCGGTAATTAAATGGATTTTTCGTACGATAATAATAATTGTTGAGGTATGACAAATGTCAAAATATATTTTCATTCTAAGCTACTAAGATAAAAAATTATAATATAATTTTTAGTAGTTGAATTTTGGTACAAAGTACTAATTTTGTGTATTTACACTATTTGTAAATTGCGGGTATTGAATTATACTTTATTCAACACTGTACGATTATAAAATACTTTCTAGAGGAAGCATTGGTTTCTAAATTGTAAACCTTTTTCAATAGAATTGTATAAAATAGATTCTTTAGAAACTAGCCCCTTAAAAATTGCGATCATTGAGTCCATACAATGTTTTCATATAGATTTCCCCGAGCATAAATTGACAATGTTGAATTGAAATGTTTTTATTTTTAAACAAACTATTATTTTTATATATTATTATCACAAAATAGTTATTTGTGCTACAAAAGTGTAAAGTCAACTGTTTTTTAATGAGTATATAACATTCGAGCCGACGACGAGTGTTTTATCGTTATTTTGTATTTTGTGTAGTTTAAGGACAACAATGGCGACCAAATTTTGACTTTGAGACAAATTTGTTGGATAGCTTATGACATTTTTTCACTAGTGAAATAAGTGAAATAAGTGCGATAAAGTGAAACATTACGAAACTCAAATAGATATCGAAAGCGTATATTTCGATACGGGAGTGCAAAAAATCATTTTCACTTTTATAACATTTAACTGTAATTAAATATCTATTATTTTATCGAAATTGATTCTTTTTTAAGTGATTTTAAACTAATAATTTAATGTTTTCATGTTTTAAAATACATTTTATTCGGTACAAATCAGTAAGAGTAATAATTTTTTTATATTTATCTTCCTTTCACTTTTTTAATCATACTATTACCAGAATTTTACAGTTACTCCAGAAAGTCTCAAATAAGAGATCGTTTTCAGTGGATTTCGAAGAAATCATCGCCATTTCGATAAAACTTATCATTAAAAAATTCAACAGAAGCATTTAAATTGTTATTATTATTTATATTTTACCTCAAATAATAATTTTCTTCTCTGAAAATGTAGGAATGCAAATATAGTAGCCGATAGTTTCGTTTCAAAACAAAAATTTTGAATAATTGTATATTTAAAAATTGATGAATAAATAAATATACCCGTACTTATCACGGAAATAGTGCACAATGCACTATATTACTGATATTTTCGTGATAGCACTGATCAGCTAAACCAAATTTAGAAAACAAAACCAGCATTTAAGAAAAAACTGTATCTTTGCCCACTTAATTTTAACTTTAAGAAGCTGAATTTTAGTATAAAGTACTAATTTTGGGTGTTTATACAATTTGTAATTGTATTGAATATTAGTATAGATAATGTATAACTAAACAGTCTTTAATTATGAGGGTCTTTAAAATTGTAAAAAAAGAATTGTGTTACAAACACTCCGGATATACAAACAACTCCATAAAAATTAATCAAGTTCAGTAAATGTATTCAAAAAGTAAATAATGTAATTAATTAAATCATATTGAACCTACGAGTATGTTAATTTATTTAAGTGATTGGTCGATTATGTAATATTTTTCAAGTTAAATTTATTAGATAATCATGGAATTGGGGGAAGTGAAAATTATCTGATAAAATTAGTAAGTAATATCTTAATTACGAAATAAATCAATAAATATATGAAATTTTACGATAGTTTTGTTTTTATTTTGCGCACTGGTGGTATAAATTTGAATTTTATATTCTGTGTTTGGGGAGTGAGATTGAGGCATTTCAAACACGGAAATGCAGAAAAACTTTTATGGTTATTCTGCCAAAATTATATTATAAATGCAAATTACTGATATGTTATTATATCTTTTAAGCATTAGCTACATAAAATTGACATTATGACACTCAAATTTCTCCTGTCAAAGTCGTTAATAGCACAAGTGCTTTAAAAAATACTTTTTGCGCTCCCATATCGAAACAAATGCTTTTCGATATCCATTTGAGCTTCGTAATATTTCACTTTATCACACTCTGTGGAAATTTTGAATTTTTATTTCACTAGTGAACAAAATGTCATAAACAATCCAACAAATTTGTCTCAAAGTCAAAATTTGATCGCCATTGTTGCCCTTAAACTACACAAAATATTGGTCACGGCTATGCCATATAACCATGATTACGTTTCAAATTAATTAACGTGTCCTGTTCTTAAATTTTAATATTTACCGTTTCAACAACAATCTGTTTATAATTTGGCTATATTTCATCGATTTTGTGTACATACGAAGATATCAGAGATAAATCTGATTTACTGTAATGTAGGTAAATTATTGTAATAGCATTAATTTGCTTTAAATTGAAATTTATTTTACATAAATTAAAGCAAACAAATGTTCCACGCAAAAATAAAATAGGCATTTGCCTTATGGCCAAGTAGTTAAGAGGAATTCCAACCGTTAACGGTAACTTTACAAGTAAAAACTTCATGTGAAACATGTCAATTTTTTAAGTTTGACAAGTTAGTTAACAAGTTAACAACTGGCTTAAACGTTATGAAGACTATTAATCTATTATGTCTTCCTATAATAAAGAAAAATATGATTTAAAAACGTAACATTTTATAATACAATTTAGCCAAATCAAATTAACAAATTACAGTGAAGATTGCTTTATTAATTTCATCTCATTTGTACCATCTTAAATTGATTCATAATTCCCCTGTATTAAATCATAATTGGTCGTATTGAATAATAAGGTACTTTACAAAATAAGCATGTGTAACTTTAATTTTAAAATTACTATAATATTACATAAAAGAAATGTAACTCAATTGTAACTTTCAATTGATTCACTTTGATGTAAACATAACAGAGCATTTAAGTTATGATTTCAAATTTATATGTAAAAAATGATGAATATATTACCATAAAATTTAAAGAATATCATCTTCTTGTAATCTTCCAAATTTGAATAATTTGTGGTCCAAAACAGTAATAAATTGGCATTACATAATACTCATTCTAAATAACTTCTGCAAATTGATATTCTTATGTAATTTATTACGATAATACAAAAATTTGTCTGAACATTGAGAATAATCCACTATTAGCCGCGTTTAACGATCAAATCGCCAAATATTAGGCACAAGGTGGAGAGAATTGATAATTAAAAAGCACTAACCAATTTTCCATAAATTAATAAATTGTTGCGATTTTTAATGGTCACTTTCAGATAATAAAGAGAGAAATTAAATTTATTATCCGATTAAATATTAATTTTGAAAACATTAGTAATCGGTTTCATTTTTCTCAAAATAAACAATTAAAATATCGATGAGAAAAATGAGAAATGATACATTCCCATAATAAATTTTTTTATGTAGTTGGATTTACCTAAAAGAGAGTTTAAATTAAACCAACTGTTGTGATATTATTACTACTAATAATCAAAATACTAATTCATTTATAAAGCTTTCCTTTTCATTATTTATTTTATTCTATTTCAATGTATGTTTCACAGTCAACAACAAATACACATTCCAAGATATTTTTAGTATTACGAGTATAAATTACAGCGCGAATTAGCTCTATAAACGCACACATGATTCCTTGATATCTCTGGAACTTCAAATTTACACACAATAGTACTCTTAATAAATTACAATTGTATGTCAATAATAATTGAAAATACGTTGATAGGTTTCGCGAAATTATGAAAAAAACGGAAAAAACACTTCTTTCATTGGTCAGCGCTATAAACGCAACCTCCATCTCCACTATGGGGTATTTTCAAGTTAATAAAATATATTGATGGGAACAACTACATATTCCGAAATATTTCAATAATTTCGAAAAATTGGGTCACTATGTCAAAGTAAGCTCCAAGTCTTGGTATAATAAGAAAAAGGTAGAACATTCCCGAAACACGGTCAGATGTAAGTAGCCTAGTCCGCGACAATTCAATTTGCAAACAAAGCGCCCCGTTTGTGATAGATAAGTTTTCTTTTTTAAAAACAGTATTTTAAGTTCATGAAAATGATTATTTGTGTAGTATTTGATTGCAATAATAACAGCCACTTAAAGTTACATAGAAATAAACACAATTGTGACAGTAATTCAGTATAATACCATCGTTTTCCCCAAGATGAAGAACTACCTAAAATTTGGGACTCAAAAATACAGACGTGCGAATCATCTTAATATAAAAACTCCATTAATTTGTTCAAAATAATTTGAACCAGAAGACTATAATAGTTTTGGAATGAACCAAATGGAAATGCATGTTTCCTAAAAAGAATATTATTGAAGAAAGGCACAATACCCAGCAAGAATTTACCAATGTCGTCTTCGTCTAAACAGAGTTCTTTAAGCTTAAAACGAGAAACTCGTATTAAAAAAAGAAATATTCTCAAAAGAAATTGCGAGAAAATAATTATTTCGAATTGTAATAACGATAGAATTTCGAATAAAGCATCGCCCGAGCCAGTTGAAAACCCGGCTGTTGTGAATTCATCTGTGGAGAATATAGAGACAAATCCAACAAAAAGGAGGTAAACTAACTCAAATATAAGAATACATTAAATAATTAATAATATAAATCTTTTTTCAGTGAAATGTATGAACTTAAAAAAATCCAAGTGATTCAGAAAATAAGAGTGAGCTATCCGAAAGGGATATTTCTCAATCGGTCATAGATATTTCGGGCATTTAATGCATCCGAAACTGGAGTGATTTTAGCAAAATCTTTTAGTTGCCTCAGTAAGGCATCAGAAGGACCTGAGACTGAAGGTCCTAACGATGAATTATGTGATTTAGAAACGGACGGCTTAGAAAGTTTAGCGAGATATATAATACATAAGTTGCAATATAAATTCCCAGCTAGAAAAGAAGAATATTGCAATAATGATAACGACAATTCTTGGACGCAATTGTTGTCTGAAGGGGGACTCCAAATACCCAGCCAAAGCTTTGTAGCGAAATTGGAATGCCTTAATGCTATTTTTAATTCATATAATGGCAATTCTCTTAAAACAGGACAAAAGTTTATAGCAAACCAAATGGCACTCGCTTTAGAAGTGTATTTAGAAGACTGTGTTAAAATGTTATTCTTTAAATGTAAAATGTACTTTAAAATTAGAACACAAAATATGAATATGTTCAATAACAATTCTAAAGGAAAATAAACAATTTAAAAACTAAAAATGTGTACAATATTTATTTCAAAATTTCAAGTTGTCGCGGACTAGGCCTTCTTACATATGACTATCTTCGGAATGTTCTACCACTAAAAGGTCAATTTACCATGGCTCCAAGTATCTCTCTTTGAAATTCTAAAAACGTCTAAAAGTCGAAAATGAAGAAATAGTATTAAAAAAATTTTGAATTCTGATAAAGTAATGAAGACTATCGAAATCTTTTGAATTGTTAAAAGTAAAACTATTTAAATACATGAGGGAGAAGAGTATATTTCCTGTGTGCAAGAAAGTGACGCAAGATCCCTCTCACACTTCAGAATGTGGATATGACACAAAAAACAATGTGAAATAGAATTTTAAGTTTAAAATTTTTAAAGTAAAATTCAATAATAAAAAAACAATGATTTTTTTTAGGTTTGTGTGTTAATTTATTTAAAAATGCATACCATTTTGTATAAAACACGGTCGATAAGCATTATTAAACACTCGGGCCTTCTTTGAGGCACTCGCTCCACTCGAGGCCCTTGTATTTAATAATGCCTTATCTTATCGATCTTGTTGTAAAAATTACAAATATAAAAGAATTGCTTAAATGATCAAGTACTTATTCTGCGAAAGCATCGCCTCCGAGTGTGACTACCTAGAACTTATCAAATACATACATAGATTTTCTTGACTATAATTATTTATAAATTAATTGTATATATCAGAAAAACTACAGTAAATAGAATTTTATATTATCTTTAAATTTCCAAATCTTGTAGTAGTAATTTACGCAACTTTAGGTAATGGAGTACTTTGCTAGTCGAGAGAAAAAGTTGATAGTAGATTGAGACTTGCAAAGGACCATTACAACAAGTTTGGGTCAATTCCCTCAAAAAACAATTTTAATTCTGAAATTTCCGACCCGCCCAGGAGTCGACCCCATGCTCTCCTAGAAACCGATCTGAAATTTTCATACAATCTTTTCACCATTTTTGTTATAATTGCCATAATACTTTAAAATTAAATCTATTAACATTTTGTTATTATTAAGTGTTACACTGACAAAGTTACCGCGGCAAAGCATCACTTTGCTGGAAGGTAATAGGGGGTTTTACCTAACGCAATTGCACAAAAGATTTCACCGTCTACTATATGAAAAACAATGATACTACAAATAGTATAAACCATGTTTACTACAAAGTATGATACATTTTTTCTTGTAAAACCAAGTTAATTTATCACTGCGGCGCGTTGATTACCATCTATCATTAAATCGACACCATCGTGGTAATGGATCGGATGATTGGTGAAAGATTACATTTTCCGAAGAATGTAACCGAAAAGTGTGCCTAAAATCGAAATGGGCATTAATGAAATGTTTTCTTTCCGCATTGGCCGGCAAATTAGATATGGATCTGGGGTGGGGATCGATGATAGATGGACAAGATAGTGTTAAGCGGCGTCCAAATTATCAGCTCTGGGAGAGGAAAAAAAAAGAAAGACGAAGAAGAAGAAGAAAGCAGTTGAAAGAGAGGGCACTTAATTTGGGACCAAGAGGCCAGCTTTTTTTAGTAGCTGTCCAGACTCCACCAGCAGTGGATCAGCCCGAAATTCGGTCCGGAGTTTACAACAAATATCATTAAAAGAAACGAAGGAACACTTGAGTATAAGAAAAAACAAAACAAAATTGTGGACTTAACAGTGAAAACTAGATTGGAATAATGAAATTAATTTGTGCTTTAGTTGTGATATTAGTGGCAGGTAATTGATAAATAACTGATTAGCTGGTTAGGATTAAATTAAAGTGGTGCTAAAAGTAGAGTGGTTCAAAGAACAAGTTCTCGGATCATTTTTCGGGCCTTTTTTATCTCGTCTCTTTTACCTCTAATTAAAATTGTGCACGAGAAAAAGAGCGAGACCATTGAATTGATTAAGTGAATCTATGGTGTTGAAGAAACATTTTTAGACCCATGACCCAGAATCGAAGACCACAGCACAATCCGGGTTAAGATATTCGAAAACTGGGGTTCTACAAAAATCGGAACACCATGCTGTCAGATTAAAGTGAATTTAACGGATTCCGACTTCTCTCGAGATTGTGTCATAAGTTTTTCGGTATATCACCGACCGACGACTATTAATCAAGATCCCGTACTTCTTCTATTCAAAACCAATAGACTGTTCCAAATAATATCGACACAAGATTTATGTAGATGAGTTCATGCGTAATACTTATTTATGCAACAAGGTCGATAAGTGAAATATTATTAAACACTAGAATTGTGAATTTAATAATCATTATTTACTGAGTTTTATTCAATACTTTATAGATTTTTTAACAAAAAATACTTTGATTTATATATAAAATTGTGGATTGAAATCTTCATTTAGGCACTAGTGCCGTAAAGATGTCCTTACCAGAACAAATTTAGAATGGTACTGACAATTAAATACATTAAAAATGCTTAAATTATACAAGTACAAGTATCACATTTTCAATTAAATATATATTTTAATATATTTTGGCGATATACAATTTACAAAATTTTAATGTTTAATTACACTCAATTGTTTGAATTACACTCTGAGTGTATTATTTCACAAAAGTCAATAGTTAATTTTTGTATATATTGAGTTAAAAGATGGTGAACTCTGAACTTGAAAAAGGCTCAATTTGACTACACAGTCAAAATATTGAACAGGACATGGAGTCATCAGACCTCAAATATAATGAAATGTATAGACAGATATAAAAAGAACTGTGTCCTTGGCTAGTCTTAGTAATAAATAAAAAGCTTTCGACAGTGCTAAAAGACAGTAGGCTCAGATTTTTTCTCTCATAAGTTCTTCCTTTTGTGCTATTATTTAAATTTTAATAGTTCTTTTAATGATGATAGAGATACAATTTTGTACGAGTAACAGCATTTAAAATTACATATATTCAATTTTTTTAATGATTTCTTATTTTTGTACATATTTTTTATTTGCTCCGACGCATGATTTTTTAAAAATTAAAATTACACGAAATTCGGTTAAAATCTAGATAATGCAGATATTTAATAAAGTTTTTATAGAATTTTGTACGTCCATATTTTATATCTATCACAACCCCACTTTAAAAATATTGTTTGATTGTGATTTACTTGTAGAACTACAAAACCCAACTCAAAAATCACCCCTACAATATTTTAAGAGGATTTTAAATTATAACGTTTAATTTTGATATTTAAGAGTGTAGTACATTCCAGTTAATATGACATAGGAAGGAAGTGAAGAAATGGTCGTTCTAAATAAATAAATACACCTACGAGAAAATTATAGCATGGTCCTATTAGTATAAAAATAAGTACTTTTCTTGGACTTACAGTGTTAAGTTTTAATCCTAGTGATAATTTCAGATCATATAAGCACTAATACCTTTTCATATCAATTTTTAAAATATAATTTGTAATATAATAAGGTTAAACTAAAATTATGCTAGGTGGGCTATTAATTTGCTCGTAGGTGTACACAATTATTCATTATAACATAAGGAAATAATATATAGAGATAATATGTGAAAAAATAACTAAAAACAAAAATTTTACACAATAAGATTATCCATAACAAACTCGTATGAATATTTTTTCCAGTTTTAACAAATCCCTATAAAAAAATGAGACATTTTACGATCGTTAACCGTCTGTGAGACTCAAAGTCAATCATGGAAAGACAGAAAGCGATATTGCCCCTTCTTGTTTTCATATCAATATAAACGGTCACAATTTCCAAGATTCTGCCAAAATCGATAATACTAATGATAATCACTATAAGCGGAGTCATATTAACGGGACTCTATCTTATTATAAAATATTTTCTTATTAAATCTCTTTTTATTTTAATGGAAAGTGGAATGTATGACAATTCTGTAATTTACTATATTGTTCAAATAGCTGTCACTTTTACACTTCCTGGACAAGCATTTGGTTCCTGAAATTTTTTCTTCACCAGTTCGTACAGCTGGAAGTGCTCGTTAATTTCAAGAAATTCCATCTTTAAAATCTTGAACCGATTGTCAAGTTTAGGAATAAACCTATTCTTTCACGTGGTTCCACAGAGAAAAATCTCAATATCTCGCTGGTCAATTGTGATCACGGCCTGCGAAATACGATACAAGTAATTTTGAACAATTTTCCGGATAAACTAACTTTTTTTGTTTATCATTTTAATTTTTTGTATAATTCCAATGCATTGTGTAATGTTCTTAGAAATGGCAAAGTTTTTACTTTTCAATCATCAAATTTAATACCAATATTTTTATTAATGGGAATAGGTATAAACATTATTTCTCACGCGATCCAAAAGAAAAAAGCCACAATTTCTATCAGTAGCAAAATGTGATCACGACGATCTAAAAACGTTCTAATTGTAGAAAATTCATAATTTTAATTATTAATTTTTATAATAATTATAAATCTCCAACGTAGTGTAAATGAATAATTTTCTTAGTAATTACGTGATTTCTATTTATCAACCTGATTATCAATATTTAGATTAATTCTCATTCAGTCGCCCACCCTGTAGAATGTGTGCTAAACTGAGCATAATTGCTTTGCTAATTTGAATTTAATAGCTTTCTATTTTGGAGTCTCTAAAGTTGCGTCCATAATTATCAGAACGATCTTTAAGACCACTTACAACAATAATTAAAACCTGAGCAGAAAAAAAAGTGTTTAAAAGCGTGTGTGGTGTTAAAAAGCTAATGTGTTGAGAGGTTAAAAACTGTTGAACGATCCGATTAATTTCTGCCATCATCACTTTTATCATCGTGTGCACTTTTATTCCATTCCGCGGCGAAGAAAAAACGCATTAACTTGTTCATCTTATCTGGCCAATCTGTTGCTGGGGCTACTAAAACAAAACGGTTTTCTGGGGAGAAAAATCGAAAATGGTCAGAAGAAATAGAAATCCGTTCCAGATTTTCAACTGCTTTTAGAAACTCTAACCAAAATTTACGAGTTTGTTATTGCTGTTAAATTATATTATGATTTTTATGCATGTTTCAGGTGAAATGGTCTTGGCCATCACCAATGTTACTGATAAGCAAGCAGTCCCAGAGGCTCAAGCAGTCCCAGAGGCCCAAGAAGTCCAAGAAGCCCAAGAGACCCAGGCGGTCCCAGAGGCACCAGAAGTCGAGCAGAAGGAGTCAAATCGTCAGGCGAGATACGAAAAAGGAGACATCCCTTTGCTTCTAATCCGACCCATGGATAATTCGGCTCGACTTAGAGGAAGTATTCTACCAGTCTTTAAAGTCCAATTCGGAAAAGGAGACTCCAAGGGTTCAGCCTCTAAACAGGATCTGGTCATCTCAACCCAAGGATCTTTAGGAGAAATTCTACCAAAACTCGGAATAAACCCAGGATTGTTTGCTGGCCCTCACAGTTTATCTCTAGGAAATGCCCCATCAGCTTCAGCTTTATCTCACGCCGAAGGAGAAACCGTTCCTGTATCCTACCAAAGGACAAAGTTTGGATCGCCACAACAAGTCCAGACTATAACTTCAAACCAGAAACCACATGAAGAAGAATTGATCCTAAAATCTAACTATAATTCAATTCCTTCAGGACCTTCAGCTTCCTTCCAAAAACCTAATGTGAAATCACCTCTTTACACTTCTTACAAAGGGGATATGACCTCTACCTTTGGTCCCCAGAAGCCATACACCACAAAGATCAACTATTCAAACTCAAAACCCGTCGCTCAAATCAGTCCAATTTCAATCCATTCCGCGATCTCTCACCAAGGACCTTACAGAAACGGACATCCCCCTCCCCAGAAGTACGTCTTCAAGCCAGCACCAGCCATGATTGAGGAAGTAGTCATTGGAAAGCCCCATTCCGGAATAAATAGGCCTGCCATTCCAGAATCACCAAACCCTGAATTCATCCACGAAAGCAACAATAACTATGAAAGTTTCGAGCACAAATTTGAAGAGGACAAAAAGAAGGAAATCGAAAACGAAGTCAAGTTGATCCAGGGATCTCAGTCAGACCACGCTTTTGCTCATATCACCACAAACTACTACATTCCTCAAACTATTGATTCTCCACACAAATTAGAAAGTGAGGCAGCTCAATCGAAGTTGTCTTCAATTACCGCTGAGGAAGACTCTAAACCCTTCATACCATCCCCTCATGTTAACTTCTTCATACCCCAAAGTAATGAGAAAAAGGAATTCTCGCACTCTGGACCCGAATCACACCACTTTTCCAGTCCTTCCCAATTCAAGGGGGAACCTTTCAAAACTGAAGATTATTTCCTGCCCAAGTTCCAACCAGATTTTCATACAACTACCCAGAAGTCCGCACCTCAAATGAACACTCTGTACAACTTCAACAACGTGCCAGGGTTTACTTCATATTTTAAGTTCGGGACAAAGGTCGAAGGAGGGAACAAAGGACAAACACAACCTCATACTTTCCCAAAAACCGAAATGAGCTTGTCTTATGGAAATAGTTTTAAGCCTAATCCAGATACTTCGTTCAGCGCGTATCCTACTTACGACCACGTCAAACTGAAGGAGGTTCAAGGACCTCTAGCTCCTGAGAAGTTGCAACACTTTGAGCACAATAACAACCAGATTAATCACCAACACAATCATAATCACAACCATAATCATAACCACAATAATTACAATCACAACAACCAAATCAAGTTTGTCTACAAGGAGGATCCAGTGACTCAAGTGCCTTTCAGACATCAACCTACGCAGACGATTACTCCTCGACATCCACCCCAGTATCACAACCACGACGTGAATAACTACGAGCAGATCCACAAGGATTACGTTTCCAAGTATCAGGGAGCTCAAAAGCCTCTTCAATCCACTTATTTCCAGCGTGAGTTCTCCTCCAAGTTTGAGGCGGAGAACTACGTCAAGAACTCAATTTTGAACAATTTGAAATCGCCCGAAAAGCCGAAACAGACAAAGCCGTACAAACCCCAGCCGGAGATTCGGTATGAAATTCCAAAGGAGCAGCCCATTTTTGAGAAATTCCCACCAACCAGTTTTGAACAACCTCACCAGGAGCTGCAGAATTTCCACTTTGAAGCCCCCCAAAACCACGAAAACTTAGAATTGAAGCCAGTTATTGAGTACCACTCCTTGGAGAGCGAATCTGAATCGCCTCTACAGCACCAGTCAGTCCCATTCCCCACCTCTTCTCCCTCTTTCACCAGCCAAGACCACGTTGAGTTCGAAGTCAGCCATCAGCCAGAAATTTCAGAAGTGGAGCCGAGTCAAGGCGAGTACGATTTAAACGGTGTTACAACAGAATTACCTGCGGAACCTCCCAGCTCCAAGTTCCCTATCCTGAGGCCCTCCGTCGAGCTCAAAGAGCAAATTACCAGTAAATTACCAACCAATAATATTCCTTCTAAAGCTTCTCGGATAACAACAACTAATCACAGCGGCTTTTTAACTAACAACAAACCAAATAGTAACCCCCCGGCATCAGGGCCCAAGCTAGAGCAGGCAGCGAACAAGCCGCTCGGTGGTGACGGCAAATCAAAACCCAACAGCAAAATCATCATCAGCAACAACAACAACAACCATCCTCAACATCATCATCATCATTCAAATGCGAGCACTAACAACAATAAGCCCAGCAACAATAAACTGCTCCTAAAATCCCTTTCTAATAAACCCAAACAAAATGACATTTCAGGACACACAGCGAAAACGCAAGAGAGCCCCAATCTGCCCCGGCGACAAAATATGCGCCAAAAGATCATCGCCTGCGAAAGGCAGTGCATCAGGAACAGCGGAGTGCCCCAGGAGTATGACCCGGTGTGCGGCAACGACGGCAAGACATACTCCAACAAGGGCAAGCTGAGGTGTACCCAGGAGTGCAAGAAGCCAGGTGAGTGCACGGATTAAGGAACATTTTTACACCATTTTTTACAGTTCCGACACTCATTTCACACAGATTACAGATGATGATAATGATTATTATCTTGTTCTATGATAATAGTTTTCATGCATTTTTGTTACTTAAAATTGGTATTATGACATTCAAATTTGCTCTATCAAAGTCGTTTTTATAGCATAAGTGCTTTAAAGAATTCTTTAAAGTACTAGTGCTTTTTCTTTATTATTAAAGTGTGACCTCAGTTAAAGAAACCAATCAATTTTATATGTACGCCACTTTCGTTGGGCGTATTTTAACTATTTTGTTAGTGTAAATGGATGGTTTATAAAAAAATAAGCCACCTATCGGAGAACTCATGACCTACGTTTACATGCGGTTTATCATAGTGGCCGCACCATGTATTTTTACTGAAATTCGAAGAATTTTTATGTTAATTTATTTAAAAATGCATAAAATTTTGTATAAAACACGGTCGATAAGCATTATTAAACACAAGGGTTGTTTTAAGCCACGTGCGAAGCGAGTGCCTTAAAGAAGGCGCGAGTGTCTAATATTGCTTATCAACTGTGTTTTATATAAAATTTTAAGCATTTTTAAATAAATTAAAGCAAAAATCTTAAAATTTCTTTAAAAAATTCCTGTGCTGTAAAAGTAATTATATTAGTAATGAAATTATTATAGCAGTTATAACAAAGAAAATGTTATGAAAATTTCAGAATTATAATTGGCTTTTTTAGCTAATGGTCAATTCACAACTTGTTTTCTCAACTGACAACATACTTCGGTTACGTAAATTACTAATACACACCAACTTTCGAGTACTTGCTAATTTCTAAATTTTAGTAATTTCGTAAATTCTTACTATTTTTTATCATCTATGTTTGTTCTTAAGTACTGCAAACTTTGCTGTATTTATATGTGTTCAATACGTAACATAATAATTAATATGTTCTTTGTATTCTTAATCAATGTATTTGGACTTGGCTTATATAACTTATATTTTTAATTAAAAATGTAATTTAATTTGGAAGAGATGGTATAAGGGGCACTAATTACTTATTCTTTAAATTTATTACAATCATGCATGTTTCAAATCAATTATTTTTTATCTGAACTGATTCAATTCAAATCAATTATTCATTATACCAAAACCCAAAATTATTAATTTTTATATATGTATAATATTAACTTTAGAAATAATATTGTTTTAAAAGAAATTTATTTTTTTTAAATCCGCTCTGTATTTATTTTTCGATGATAATTTTAATTATTATTATTTTATACAATTCCATTGGAAAATGCTCACATTTTATTAGCTAATGCTTCCTCTATAAACTGCTTCATAAACCTACAGTGTTTAATTATGCATACCCCAGTAATAATATTAAATTACTAAAAATCACAATTTTACATTTTAGTAACCCGGATGAAAAATCTATTTTGGCATTTTTCACTATAGTATAATAGGGGATGATTTTATAAATCAAATTGAATTTTCCCCCATTAAATGATCAGAGATTAAAATTTTCTTAGATGTTAATTGAAGTGTCTAATTGTGGTTTTTAGATCGGTGCTATCACGGGTATATCAGTGGTAGTGTAAAGTACTCTATTCCAATGATATATCGAAAAATTGAGTCCGAAATTTCTATTCGATTGACAGAAACTTTCTTTAAGTGAATGTGTTCCTTCTTATTCTTTATTTCATATTTTGCACAAAAAATAGCTTATAAAAATGAGAATTGTATAAAATTTTGTAAAAAAAAACTGTTCGGAAAACACATTATTAAACTCTTATATAGTTAAGAAAACTCATTTCACTCGTTGGTCTAATAACTGTAAAACATTTAAAAAGTAAGGTTTGGATAAATTACACAAATCACAAAATGTATTCAGTTTCAGAAAAATAAATCAATTAAATTTTTAAACAAGAAATAAAATAAGTTTCGCTTTATCACCTTCAGAACTAAATATTTCAAAGGTTAAAGTTTAAATGTACAATCAAAATTTGAGGGCAACTTACACATTTAGACGTGTTTACATGAAAATGGAAACTTTAACATATCATATAAATTATTTTCTCAAACATTTAAATTAGGAAAGTATCACGTTTAAATGTAAATGCAAATTTTTAATCTCGATTTCTATAATTAAGCAAGCAAAAAATTTTGTTAATTTAATATCACTTTCCATTAAGCAAACTATTCACCATAATTCATAATAAATCTGTTTTAAATGCAGATTGATTATGTCGTTTTTAATATTATTTCGTTCCAGACCTTGAAGTTGACCACCTCGGGAGCTGTGCGCTGACCAATTAACTCTCGCTGCTGCTGCACTGAAACCATTTCATCAATCCTCATCCCTGTTACCTATTTATTATCATCGCGCTTAGTTGTAACGCTTAGTTATTTAATTACTCTTTGTTAATAATTGTGCATTATTATGTTTAAATAAATACTATTATATTAATTAGAATTTAGTTGTTTCATTTTGATAATGAATTTCTTCGTCTCAATAAAAAAAAATTAACAAACCTTACACTTCAAGTATTTGAATAGAGCCTTTTTAACTACCTTTTAACTACCATTAAAGGCGCCAGTAGTTTACACATAATGTTTGAAACACTTGAAATATAAAAATAATATAAAATTAAAAATCTTAAAGTTGGGGAGATATAATAATTATAAAAATTAAAAACTTGTCTCAGATCAACGCTAATTAACAATAAGGTTGTATGGATCTGTGGTGGTATTAGTAGTGAAACGTCATCAGCCGGATACCATTCATTGTTTTGATTTTGTATGCAAGAAAATTAGCATTAATATTATAACAAAAGGCTTTTAAAGTGATTAAAAACGTGTAATAACAGACAATAATTTTTGGGTCTAATAAATTGAATATCACTTATTTTGTGCCGAAGTACGAAAAAAATCACAAAAATTCTCTCACCCAATTCAGTCAAAAAGTATTGAAATTTTAAGAAAATATACAAAATGTAACAATATGTATCTGTCTGGTCTACATTTTAACAATAAAAAATCACCAACCAGATTGATACATGTGTTTTTCTTCCCGCTGATGACGTCACCTAAAATCCGGACAACTTATACAAGGTTGAGCGGCTTTGTCTCAGATAAGATGATTCCCTATATTATAGGGAACAGCACGCTCATTTTAAAACTGGATGTCTCACAAGTAGATCTTTTCACGAAACACCCAATGAAGCTTGCCGATTTTTTTAAAGTACTTCAAACTGATGATGCCAAAAAATAGCATAGATCCTAGATTCCAGGCACAAATTCTACCAGGATTCACAGCACAAGATGAAAACAGTCTCATTGAACTCTCTTGCGACTGAGGCTTTAAAAATAGGATTAATTAATTCCGATTTGATGGAGTTTTAGCTAATAACTCAAAAAATATCCAAATTTAGGTTCAAAAGCTTCAGGCGTTTTCATTTCTATTGCAAAATTTTATTTAAGTGAAGCTGGATTTTTATTATGAAAAAACATCGCTCAAGGATCTATGAGAGCGGCAGTGCTAAGACATATTTCCCAGTTTGAAAAACTGTGCGGACATTACTAGTCTTACGTCACATACGTCGAGCTGTTAGTTAGCTACGTCGCGTAATAGCCTTAAAAACCGCTATATCAGAAAATTTTACTCGTAACTATGACTTATTGTGCCCATATTGTCAACCACAACGCATAATGAGCTCACTTTTCGATAGCCATCATTACTTTATTTGAACTCAAAAGTTTGTTATACTATTATCTCTTAATTCGAAATATGGGTTTCTAGACTTCCAAAAATAGTTACTGGCTACCTACTATGACATAGCGACCCAATTTTTCGAGCTGTTTGTTTTGAACAATAGATTATCAACAATTTCAATTTAAAAAAATCACTAAAAACTCTCTCTTGTTGCCTATTGGGAGAGAATGAGCAACCTGTCGTAAAAGGATGAAACGCAGTGTATGTAAAGAACGCATATTGTTATAACTAGTTATATAGATTTGAAATACCTTACTCGAATGTTATACATATATTTTTCCAATTTTTGCCGATTTCCTCAAATTTCAAATTTATTTTAAAATAATGTGTTTTATAATTTTTTTTAATTGTTTTATACATACACTGCGTTTCATCCTTTTA
>JXOV01012249.1:670-24439 GCA_001014945.1 Clogmia albipunctata
TTGAAAGGGAATTTTTTTTTTATCTAAACTCCTAATTTCTTATTTAAAAATTTTCTCAACGGGTTTCGATCTACATTGAGTAAATTGGTTTATTGTGGAAGAACCATCACTTAGAAAAATAGCACACAAAACCAATGCTTAATGAATAACAATATTGGAGAATTGAAAATGAATTAATTACTCATTCCAATATATATACTGCCCTCATGAGCGGTACCGAATGGATGGCACATATGTCATGTTCACCATGTTACCTTTAGTATAAAAATAGGTAGGGAAAACGCTTACGTGAGGAGGAGATGGTGGGCAGCACCCATCACTTCAAGGAATCACGATGGAATATCGGTCCGATGATCATTCATATGAATTTATACTCGTTCAAATGAATGAGGGCTATAAGTCATTCATGGATTGGCCTGTCTAATTATACAATACGATTCCAATAAACAATTATTACCGAAATACAAACCAATCATATATAAGATATAATTAGGTGTAATAAGCTATATAAAAAACTTATTTCTTATAGCCTCAAAAAGATTGAATTATCCAGTTGAGATGGGATGCGAAGAAACCATGAAAACTGGAGCTACTAGTCATTTGACTTTCTTCTGCAAAAACGAACTCTCTAGAAGTCCATGTAACAATGTTACATTCAATCGTTATAGTTTTGGATGTTATCAATGCCAAGGATTGGTTTGTGAAAACGTTGTGTATAGTCCAGAAACCAAACTGGTATGTGAAAATAGATCACACATGTCTTGTTATACTCTTTTAACATCCAATATGACGACAATTCGGGGATGCGCTGATGAGAATATATGTCAAAAGAAGAATTCGTGGAGCTGTGTATCATGCAATACAATGTTTTGCAATGATCAAATTATTCGGAAAAATAAACTAATGTGTCCTCAGTCTCGAACTCAGCGATTTCTTCAATTCCCGATCTTTGTTTTTAAGGCGTGTCCTGGATTGATGATAGATGGAGTGCCGAATAACTGTTTTGAGGCGGTAAGTTCGAAAGGAGAGTTGCATTACGGATGTGTCCAAGGAAGTAATAAGTGTAAAGAGAAGGGAGTTACTTGTGAATTTGGGAATAGTTCTTTAGACCTAAGGAGAGAATTCACTTGTTATCAGTGCAGTGACGACGTAAATGCTGTTTGCAGGCATGATTTAAATGGAGTGGTGCCAACCAAGTGCAATTTCGTATTCGGTGCCTCACTTCGAGGATGTTACGTAAGATACAATTTCATCACTAAGGCAATACAAAGGGGATGTGGTACTGATCTTACACACTTTGCAGCTAAGAGGTGTATGGATACCAGGTTTCCGGATTGTGCATTTTGTTCAGAACAGAATTGTAATACTCAAATATTAAACATAGAGTTTTAACAAGATTTTTATGTTTTATTTAGAAGTACAGTAGAAGTCGTTTTTTATGCCGGTTCTGTAAAATTTGATTCATTAACACTCGCTTTCGGCTCGAATGTTTCACACTCGTTTCACTCGTTAAAAACAGTTGACTTTACATCCTTGTAGCACAAATAACTATTGTGTAATTCCGTATCGAAAAGTAGTATATTTCAAAATTTCCACGCAAATTAGTCACCAATGAAATCACATATTATTGTCATAACCAGATCTCTACAAATTTTCGATAAAGTTTATTAGAGTGAGATGGGAATGTTTTCTCTCCAATTAATACAGATTTATTTAAGTGGTGGTTCTTACCCTAAATTGATTAGACTGTGACTTACTTGTTGCACAATTTGAAAAATCCATTGCGAACGTTTTTATTAATAATTATTGATGAACTGGTATTTTTTCAGAATTACACAAAATAGCGATCAATACACATGTGAAATAGGTTATTACATCACTCATTTACTCGATGCGACCGTCAAAATACATGGTAAATTCGTGCTGTAATGACCTCTATTTCACCACTTGTTTCGAAATATACTGTTGTTGTTGGTCACCGTAAAGTTAACACGGCCTGATGGCAGAAAAATAAGTAAAAATTTTATCAAGGTTTCCTAACAGGATCCAATCCACCTGTATGATTTAGTGGTAACGCACTTGGCTGTCTCCTCGGGGAGCATGGGTTCGATTCATGGCTGGGTTGAATTAACTGAATCCTTTAACAACCGACTGGTTGTTAATTGACTAATTATACACAACAAACAAATAATCAACGAAAAGTCAAAAACCGTTAATTGAGGTTGAGACTTCACATATTCCTTGTAGGAATCGAAAGTGGGACACTTTTTTATTCTTTAATTTATAAAAATCTTACTTAATATCTTTTTAAAATTAAAGCATCATATATATTATAGCTACACATAAAGATAAATTAAAAAAATGTATTTAATACAGGTAAAGTAATACCTCCAATTGAATTTTTTTTTTAATTGTACTTGAAAAAAAATTCATATATGGTTTTCAACAAATCATACAAGTTTTAAAGTGCAATTTCAAAAGCAATTACAATACAAGTCTATTTTTAAGGATAATAATAAAATTTTGAAACCAAAAACATAAAAGGATTAAAATATCAAATATTTCTTCTAACTAAAATGAATGAAAATATGATAAAACATCGGTAACTAACGGTTATTAAATTGATATAAATGAAAATATTATACTGTAGCAAGTGTTGTATTTTGTCATTAGGATCATTGTGTAATTAAACTAATTCCTATAGGTATTTATCAATTCACATACTACCAGTTAAGTTTTTTAGCCAATTATAAAAATGTTTGGATATTATCGAATAAATTTTTTAAAAGTTTACTCAAATAAGAGAATTGAAGTGTATATTTGGAATGTTTACTTAAAGTTATATTGATGATAACTTAATTAATATGTAGCTTTGCAAACTAAAATAGGTGTTCTATAATTTTAAATAACTTAATAGTATATAAGGATTGCCATAATCAAATTTAATATCCAATAAATTAGTTTAAAACATGATTTTGATTTTACAACCCACATCACACCCATTGATAAGTTTATTTAAACCATTAAAGTCTCTTTATTGGATTAATAAAGCTATAACATGTGGGTTTATTTGTTAATCTTTCTGTTCAAACCGGTGTTGATAGCCCTGAGCAAGGGGAATGTTTGGTTGAAGCACTCTCCGTGGAAGTCGTCCGTGTCAATAGAATAGAGCATCAAACCCTTCAATTTGTTCTGTTTGGCGTACGTGGCTTTGTTTGGAATGGACTTTTGTGGATCATCGAAGCTGACCCATTGGTCATTTTTGTAGGCATAGCTCATGACATTGTTGGACAGATACTTTTGGGTCCACTTGTCTTTGTTAATGAAGTTGCAAATCTCATTGTAACCTAAGTGTCCTTCTTCCTGTGTATAAGGTCCTGGATTTCCTTTACCAGCAGCCGCATCATAAATATTGTAGGCGGAAGTGGTTTTCATTGTATAAGTTCGCCCAAAAGCGCCAATTCCAAGGACAATTTTATCGCTTGGACAGCCTTTTTGGATTAAATTATGAATTCCTTCCTCAATAACTGGACGAGAGACTGGCTCTTTGGACTCTCTTTTCAGAGGCGCGTGACTTGTAATTGTATTGGTCATTTGCAGATCATAAGCCATTGTAAAAACTAAATCCACAGCTTCACACATCTCCTGAACGTTGTAGGCCGCATTGACAAGATCTCGAGACACACCAATTGCAACCGTTAATATTTTATTTCTTTTCGCAAAAGCTTCTTTCATTGATTGCAGAAGAAGGACAAAGTTCTCTTTATCTTCAGTAATACCTCCTCGTTGATTAGGGTACTCCCAGTCAATGTCTAACCCATCAAAACCAAAGTACGTGATGTATCGAAGAACACTGTCGATGAAAGTCTTGCGACTTTCTTCACTTTCTACCATCAAAGAGTATTTTTCAGAACCTTCATTCCAACCTCCAATAGCTAACAGTGTCTTAAGGCAAGGATTTTTCTCTTTTAGCTCGTTGAAACTTTTGTATCCGGCTAAAATAAAATAAATATTTATAAAAATAAAATAAGTATATGAAAAAAAAAGTATTTCTTGCAATCCCATTTTAAAAAGTTAATTTTTCCCTTAAAATTATGTTAAGTTTTATTTTTTCGTACTACACCTTTTTTCATTGCAATTTATATTTTGTTCCATTGCAATTTACAGAGTGGTCTGAACGTTTCTTTACCTTTAAAATGTAAAATGCTTTGGAACAAAATGTAAATTGTAATAAAAACAGGTGTAGTGTGTAAAAGACGTACGAGAATTAAATTTAAAGTATATTCAATTCAATAGTAATAATACAGTGCATTGTGCTCTATTTCTATGAGTGATCCGAACGTTTCTTTAGTAGGCTAGGATATATTAATTAATTTGAATTTTTCGACACTAAATGCCCAAAAGGAAATTTTTTCTGAAAAACTTGTTTTGCATTGTAAAAGTGATTTAAATTCAATTGAATATTAATAATATAGTGCATTGTGCTCTATTTCGGCACAGTTTACGTGTACTCAAAAAATATCCCTCCCATACGTGTCATTTTTACATGATTTGATCTAAGGGCAAAAAAATCATTAAAGTAAAATTTTATTTCAATTTTCTAAAAATTAATTTTATTATATAAAAACAATTAATTAAAAAGAACCACTTTTTTTTAAATTTCATACAAATTCAATGAAAAAATACCTAACAAAGAAAAAAAATATTAAAATACCAAAATTGGAGCATCGAACCTGTATCCTCAAATTAAATTATCATGTATTTACCAATTAAGCTATTGAAATCACCGAAGAGAAGTATTAAATAGTTATCTTTATTGGAATAATTGTTTGAAATCTACATATCACATTAAAAATTCTGAGTGCATGGAGTGACTACCTTCTGTTTCTATGAAATATCGAAAAATTGAAATCGAAAATTCTATTTGCTTAAGAGATACTATCTTTTATTCTATTCTTTACTCTATATTTCGTTAATAAAGAACAAATAAATATGCGAATTGGATAAGACTATATAAAAAAAAAACTTGGTGGCAAACACACTCGTTGTTTAAATAACTATTAAATCATTATTTAATATACTATTCGGGTTAATGTTCTTTTTTAATTTTAAAAAGAAGAAAAAACTCTCCTTCGGTTCGATATTTCTCATTAAATTTATTATTAATTAAAAAAAATAGTTGATTTTACACGCTTGTGTTCTTTTTAAGTAGAAACTTGACTTACTTTTATGTTAGTGATGAAATTATACCAGAATATAAACTCCAGTTTTGGTCCAAAAGTGAAACCAGCAAACGATTAAAACATTGTATGTTGCTCGTATTTCCAACTCGTTTTACGTTTAAAAAAGTGACTGATTTCACACCCTTGCAGCCCAAATATCTATTGTAATCTTAATCAAAATACATTAGGAAATAATTTTCTCGTTATGTCGCTCCCATTTTTTATTGTAGGTTATTATTTTTTTTATGTTAAAACGAATAGAATTGACCCGATGTTTACATTCAATTAACAGTATGAAATTAGACGTTTAACACTTATTTCACTCATCGAACAACACATTACTTTTCGGTTATAGATATAAATAAAGTCTATTTATGTACTTTTAAATTGAAAAACCACTTGGGAAGACCCACACCGGTAACGATTATTGTGCCATTATGAGAGAGAACCTATTTTATAAAAGTTTGAATCGTTAAATAGTCATAAAATCTTACCATAGGTAATGTCATTTGAATAATCCAAAGAATCAATTACTCCATTAAGATTGATGCCAGCAAAAGTGTAGATCAAGTGTGTGCACAGGTTTGGATTGATGAAATTGATTTTGAAGTTGCCATCGTCTGCTCGATAAGTTCCCCAGGAAGCATAGTAACAAGCCACAACTCTTTCCTCTGATACAAATATAATTAGGAATAAAATCTATAATTAGTGCTAAATGAATTCAAACCTGAGCAAGAATCTCCTTTGATGGGCAAAGAAACTGCTAGGAAAATAGCAGCTGCCAATAAAACTGTGCCAATTCTATTCAAACCCATTTGATGTCAACACGTTCGTAAATTCCAAAAGACTGTTCTTAAAATTTATTTGCCATGTCTTTTTGTATTTATCGCAATTTTATCTATTAATTGCTTTTATCGGAAATGGGAAAACAACTTGAATTGGTTTCGTTGATTTTATTGCTCTTTTCCGAGACTTTGATATAATTTATGATGTGCAGATTGCACAATAAATTACTTAGCTCATAGAATCGATGATACGATTTTTGAAAAGAAATGGGTTTATTATCAGTGTAAAATTACTTTCGATTACATTTTAGTCGAAGCAATAAAGGTACGATGGATGGAAAGGTGTGTATAGTTTAATTTAAAACGGAAATAGAGTTATTTTCAAATTTTTCGGATAAAAGTTTTCATTTTCGGAAGACACGGTAACCTGGATGGAAAGTCGTCGTCGCAGAACTAGGTAAGTTTGTGCTTTTTTGTAGAAAAAAGATTTTAATTATTCGAAATATTATCCTTTAGCCGTCCATTAGTCGGTTAGCCACTACTCTCCCTCGTCCTTCTAGTAATTCTCGAATTTCTGTCCAATAAAGATCAGACGTTTTGGCCTCAAGTGCTGAATTGGTTCAATTTCTCACTTCGTGTTTACGAAAGCGCTGGTCAGAAATGCCATGTTGGATTGATCTGAAAAAGTGGTAATCGTAATGTCGGAGAAGTACAGCGGAGTAAAAGGACTTCCCATTTGGCCGTTCATGGGTATGATTTAAAGGTGCCCGCAAAATGTGGCTATAAAAAGCCTTTAAACTTATCTCGACTTCAATTCATACAGCATCCAATAACCCGTTTAAGGATTGTTTTCATTGCGTTCAAACAATCGGAAATGGTTTGCTAAGCGACGTCAACAGATTTTGTAAGTTCTTCGTGCGTTTGTGACTAATCTTGACCGAGCAATTTCTCAAATTCTTCATATTTGGAGTTCCGGCACGTTGCTTCCAAGTAAAAAAAAAACACTTCTTCAAAAATGTCCAAACCACCCCTGGTATGGTCGTTCATATAGAGCATGCCTATTATACATTTCCAACAAAATCCCATGATTTTCGGATGTTTTTTTCTTGCTGAAAAATAATAATTATTATAATTATAAAAATTTTCGCAAAAACAATTTTGTGGCACCAACTTTTACATGTTCAATCGTGAAACTAATTGGTATAGTTACGAGTTATTGTCTTCGACTATCGAATAATTACAATCGTCAATTGTAAATGTTCGACTGATAGGTTTTAAAAGCTTGTCGAATACTCAAAGATCTTTCTTCAAACAATTGGTTGCTTTGCTATGTAAACGTGGATGAAAATAGAAATGGTTTGTGGTCATTAGTAGTGTTTCGTTGGCGAGTACATGTCAATACATAGACCCTATATAGAATTCTCTGGGCATGATGCTGATTCTATAATCCCAAAATCATTTGTAAATTTGACGTAAAATGTTAAAGTTTAAATATTGATTACAGTACGGATGTACAGTGGGTTATTCAAGTAAGGTTTTCATAACGGCTCTTAATTCACATTCGTTTCCTTGTTGAAAACCGGCCAATTTGACACCCTTGCATTTTAGTAAAACTAACTATTAAGCAAGATCAGAATAGATCTATGTATCTTTGAAGTGGTCCAATGATATACAGTCGACTCTCGATTATTCGAATCTCCAGACTCTTAAAATACTTCGAATTATCAAGTGGTTCCATTGCAGCTGCTCAGTAACATTTTAAGTGTGCCTGAAATGTTGCAACATCAAATTTGCAACTTCGAATTGTCGAGTAGTAAACGCTGATGAGTTCGAATTATCGAAATATTAAGAGATTTTGAAGGGATCTCATGAGATGTTCGAATTATCAAGAGACCTCATAAACAGCATACATGGGATCATTGGTTATGCTCCGTCAATTCTCTATCAATATCATAATTTCAATATCCGGTTAAAATCGTTCTTTTTTCATTTTTAAAAAACGTTCCGAAACGCTCACTGTAACTCGAGTTTTAAAAGTATAATGTCGGATATGACTGAGATTTTGAAAGTAATGGTTTTAGAAAATATTCTAAACGACTTTAATTTAATTGTGATAGCTGCGGAACCGAGAGAAGCTGTGGAGATTTTATCAGATTACCGTTGTAGACGAAAAAGTTATAAAAATAATATAAAACCAGATAGTTATATTATTATTGAAATTTTATTATTATTCTAGATAGTTATTTATTTTACAATTACCGCTTAAATGTTTTCGCTAATATCTCTTGTTCTTATATACTTCACTCTCTTCCTTCGCATACTCAAATTCTGTTTCCTTTTTAATTAAATCACAATTTCACACACATTAGTTGTGTAATACTAATACATAATAAGGTTATATTCGGGAGGAAAGAGACTTACTAATTTTCATTTTTTTATAATTTAAAACGCTTCCTTATTGGACGATATGAAATAGAAAATATTACAATGTTACTTTACTTTTCCTTTTTTTAATAATTTTGGGTCGCCTTCGATTTAATTAGATGTTCATTCATTCGGTCTCTGCCTTGTGTCTTCGAAACCTTAGCTTAGCACATTTACAATAGTCATCATTAGAGCGGATAGATACATAGAGTGGTGTTTAAAGATGTCTCGAAAGTTGGAACAGAAACTATTCAATGTTATTGAAGCTTAGTCGATTTGGGGAGGTCACCTTTTAAGAATCCTCTCAATCTCTCTTTGCTTTGCCCTTTGCCAATTTGAATTCAAGTCGATTAGACGACGATCCTAAAGACTTGCTAGACTTGTTCTCGCGGTATGGTGCTTCTTGCTTGGATGGGATCGATAATGAGTCAGAAATATCACAGGATGTTACACAGAATACATACACATTAAAGGATTCATTTCTCAATTCTTTTCATAGTCTCTCTTTCGCATTAGCGCTCTCTTTTGATTAAATTAAATATATTAAAAAGAAAAAACAACACACACTCACAAAATAAGAAAGTCTTTTCAATGTCATCTTGAGATCGTGGCACAAAAAATTAGCTTTCCTTTGAACAAAGAGCGAGAGAATTTAAGGGCTCCTCACCCAAAACGACGTTCACTTTAAACAATATTTACATATGGACTGATTTTATTGATACAATTTGAAGATTCATTTGCTTTTTAATATATCTTTGTTACAACTAATTTAAAACTGGAGTATCCTGCTTTGAAGTCTCTTAATATTAATTCCATTTTTTCCTCTTTCTTTTCATAAAGTTCAACAACAAAAATTCAACAAGGAACCGTAAAAATTTATGGTTTTAATATAGAGAGATAATGTATTTCGATCTGTTTTCCATTTTTCTTCCTTCTTTCTTGTTTAAGAAACCCAGTTTAATATTTAATTGCATAGGAATTAAGCTAAACGATATTTTTTCATTCAAACAACGCTTTGACTACTATAGTTTATCTTCTTTTTTTTAAATACTACTATTTACAAATTGTGTGAAAATTGCATGATATGATTCTGGAGCAATTCAATAAAACTCTGGCAAATTTCAATTGTAAATAATGATATATAAACTCATTTTTTTAAATAGAATAAAAATCAAATAACTAAACAATTTTGGAAAATAAAAGAAATTTCTCTACTAAAAAATAACAATTAAAAACTGTCCACCGGTTTACAAAAGCTGAGTTCTAGATTTATAAAGAGGACAACCACTGGTTTAGCACTTCCATAACATTCGATTCCACATTTTCATTGTTACAGTAAACATTCGTTAAAAATCACCGTTAGGCATTTAGTCATTATCCTAAACAATTATCCTTTTTCAATTTAAATTCAGTTAATTTTGTATTCAAATGAAAAACTAGAATTATTTACATTTTAACAAACTATTTCTCAAACAAGGAGGACCTAAGACCATTTCCAAAAGGTTTTTATAAACGAGGCATAGTGAGAATTATCGAACATTTACTGTAATTTCCATTAAATCGTAATTTTCATTTCCATTGAGATAATTTTACAATACACAATACAAATTTTACCACCTTTTAAAGGACTCTCCACCTTCTCTCTCTCTCGTTTTATCTCTTTAAAATGGTATATTTTTGGCATTTGAAACACATTTGATTATTGATGTGTGTAATTGGGTTACTTTGAAAAACAGTAAAAGCGTATAGTTGGTGTTTATCATATGTTTGTTTTTAAGGGATGTAAAACTTCTTTTTCTCTCTTCTCTCCTGGAGGCTGAAAATTATATTGCAATTCCAAACAGAAATTTGATTAAACTAAATCTCAACTAATACTCTACACATACATACTGGCTAAAATTACAACTAATTCAGTATAAAACAAAATCAACATTATTGTACTTATCGCAACACAGTTGTAACGAAGGCGAAAATCGAATTTAAAACAAATTATTTGTTTGTAATCAGGGAAATAATTCACTAAAATTTTGTCTTTGCAACTACTAAACCCCAATTTCATTCCTTCTATCGTTTTTAATCCATTCTCCTTTTTTATCCCTGTTCTATCACGTTTTTGTACATTGTTGCAATTAAAACTTCTCTCTCCTTTTATTACATTTTAAGGATCGGAATATAGAACTGAATTTAATTAGGGGTTTAATATGCACATGAATGTATTTTCTTGTAGTTACAGCTTTACATAGGTAGTCGGACCTAATAAATTATTTAATTATTATCATCTCTGTCTCTTCTTCTCTAATTATTTTTTTTTGCATCATTTTACCACTGAATATTTTCCATTCTTTTTCTTATTGGTTATATGTTTTAACCGTAAAATTAACCATAAGTTACACGATTAATGTAATCCGTTATAATTGCAAATCTCTAAAGAACTACTACACTATGGTATTACAAGATACAGCACGCCGTTGAACAACATCTACTAGACGCTCCTTTGCTCTTTTGTCGCTGATCTGAAAAGCAAAAGAAAAGAAGCATTAGAAAAATTGCTTTTAAGGATTATCACAATGGTTCGGATCGAAAATTTAAAAAAATTATAATTTGAAGTACTTTTTTTTGGAAAAATATTTGTCTTTTATATTTTAAAAGTTTAGATATATAAACCGAAATTTCAGATATTCTAAATAAAAAAAAATAAAATTTTAGTCATCTGCCTAATAACTTAATTATCATATTCTTTTGTATTAAAATATGTCTGAAAATAACTGACAATTTTAACTGTGTATGTAACCAACATTAAGCATATACTATAAAGTGGCTAGATCTGCACTGCCCTGTGTGTGGTGATGAATGGCGGGTCTAATTAACACTTTTATATGTTCCCAGCCAAACGTTCCTCAGATCACTCTTAGAAATTTCAATACGGATATAATGGTGTTAGGCAGGGAGAGCTAGGGCGAATTACATTGAGGGGCATATGGCTGTTCTCTAAACACCCTTTCGTGCCTCTGGACAATTATGTTATTCATATATTTTACATGTAAATTAGCTGATTATCCCCGAGCTGGTTCTTTGCCCAATAACTAATTGTATAAAAATAAATGAAATTTAGAAAAGTTTTACTTGTTTTCAATCGTATATTACGTTTTACCCAGTCTTCAGGGCTAAAATAGTCGTGGATGTGAAAAATTACTATATTAAATACATAAATAATAATCGAAAAGATATTTGTAATTAATATGGGTTAGTTTATAACCACATTAAGTAATGACTATTGGTATTATTAATTTTTAAGAAACCTGTTGAATGGAACGGTTATTAACTTAATTATGAGGTGGAAGGTATAGTTATATACCTAATTTAATAATTCGGAAATTCCAATTCAAGTGTGTCTTACAATTTTACTCATTTCAAATCAATTTTCATAATGTTGCCTTCGAATGAAAATTAATCCAAGTTTCTTGGTATAGAACAGAAATAAATAAAATTTAAACAAATTTTATCCTCTAATTACCATTTTAGTTATTTATTTTCAAATAATATTTTTCTAGTGTTAAAGCACTAAAGTTCTTTCAAAACATAGAGCAATAACTTAATTTAAAGAAGTACTTCAAATTTTATCAAAATTTTCGGTTGAAACCCATTGTGCGTCATTTGATTGCACTCACCTTGTGAATTTGGCTCTGGCAAGTTGTCTCTCGGCACCAAATGCATGACGGTTGTTTTGCCCAGGGGCAGTCCCAACGCTCCTAACGTAACATTACAGTGTAAAAATCTACCTTGATAAATCAGCCTTAAAATCTCCGCTTTGGACACGCACTCCGTCTCCCAATCTGCAAATAAACAACACATGAGAACCATTTGGGTAAAAACACCTCTAACGCTCGCTCGCTGCCTCTCGTGCAAAATATTTATTGGATTTACCTTCGGGCCAGTTATCGTAGACCGCCTGCGCTATATCACCAGCCGAATCGGACGGGCTAAACAGGAATTCCTTTGTTTTACCACTAACCAATATCAAGCGGAGATTTATCTGAAATGGTATGAAAACGAACA
Organism: Clogmia albipunctata; assembly: GCA_001014945.1. NCBI lineage: Eukaryota > Metazoa > Arthropoda > Insecta > Diptera > Psychodidae > Clogmia > Clogmia albipunctata. The sequence continues at coordinate 13,158 of JXOV01012249.1, forward strand.
AAAAATACTCGTTAGTTGCAATAATACTACAGACACCATAATATTCCGATCAAAGAGCAAATGTTCAATGAAACTTGATTGAATTCAGATAAAATTCATTCCCCTGTTCAAATGGGAAAGTTCTATTTGAGTTTGCAATTTTCCAGACACAAGCCAAACATGACCAGACACCCAATCCTGCAGATCGTAATTTAATAATGCAATCACTTCTTTGAATTGATATACACAGAGAAATGAAAGTATTTGCTTTCGAGTTGGACAATAACACAAGTGTTTAGAAAGGAACGATCGATATAAATCGATTCATAAATTGTATAATAAAAGACATTATTGAGTTATTGAATAATTGCAATACCTTTTAACAATAAAATTGATCATATTTTGATTGTTGCTGTAATAATCTGACGTAATTTCTCCCCTTTTGAACAACAAAAATTTACAATTCTGAAATAGTTTTTATAGTACAGAGAGTTCGAATTATTAAATGGTTCAATTGGCGTTTTTTGAATAGAAAAATCGCCTGAAATGGTGCAACAACAAATCTACAACTTCGAATTGTCGAGTGTTAGACGCCGATGAGTCGTTTTATTAAATATCAAAGGTTTTTTTTGTTCGAGAGCATAAAATGTATTGATTTAGTTTGAGATATCAATAGATTTTGTAGGGACCTCGTGATAACTTTAAATTATTGAGAGGTTCGAATGTTTAAACTATTGAGAGTCGACTACATTTAATATTCACTTTCTTAGTCTTTAGCGACAAAATTATCAGTTTTATTGAGCATTTCGGCAATTTCGTTATGTAAAAGCCTCAATTTACGTTCGGGAAGTCCGTAAAAATTAAATATAAATTCATATATAAGTCCAAAGAGGTCGCAAAATCTCCGAAAAAAAAGGAATAAATTTGAACATAAACCTTGAAATTGTACTTCCTAATTGAATCTTCAGGTGATCAACCCATGAGTCTATAATCCTAATCCAATCCTCCAACTAACCAATTGGAACCCCTTTACTAAACCGAAATCCAGAAGGTATCCACAAGTGAACGAATGAGGGGGACAGGACATATTAGGGAGGTTGGTAATCGACGTCGTAAGATCACTGATCGATTATAGAGAAGCTCTTTGTATGACTGTGAGCTATAGCTCCCGAGTGTGGCTCAAATTCTCAACCCAACAACAATTGATTACCAACCCAGTCCTTTTCAATTAAAATATTTCATTTTAAAATGATGGTTTAACGTGCTCGTTTCACTCAAGCGACAGAATCGAATGAAAAGTAACACATTACCTACCGTTACGTAAGGTACTATTGACAACAAAATTTGATAGAAAGACAAATTACTTTACATTTAGTGATAAAAAAATGTGTTGAATTATGACGCTTAAACGTTGTAAAATTCTATTGATTGTGGATTTTATATCAAATATTTATTATTCCATTGCATTCAAAAGTAATAAAATAAAAGTAATTTAAAAGCCCTTGGTCAATAATTATATTTGAATTGTGACCATCAAACTTGTCAAATAATAAAACACAAAAATCTGCACAGAAAATCATCACAGACACTTAACTGCCAAATTTGTATTTTATTATCTCTCGCCCAACTTTCCTCATCTCTGCTATATCCTGCAGCATATTTTTGCAATCACAAGTTTAAACGAAGGTTTATAGTTGGAACAAGGAGCAAGTTTTAGTTGCGAAACTTGAGTGGCACGGTACCTGGTATGCAGGTCATAAACCTATCCTTTTTGAAGGAGCAAATTAAATGGCGCCAGAACCAGAGACTACTGCTTCTGCTGTTGTTGTTCCTTGTGAATTACGAAATGCTTTGCAATAATTTATCTCACTTTTGAAATCACCCATCCCTACCCCTACCCCACCCCTTCCTATTCCTATCCACTTGCACTCTACACATACTCCTCATCCCATCCCAATGACACTGTAAACAATTATAAATTTAATCCGTCATTGCATTTCTGGGAGAGCGATCATCGCCAGAGTATCGTTTCAAATTAAATTACCCATTCATTTCCCCAGATGGTTGGTAAACATTCTGCTCCCATTTCCCGACTCTGACCCAGTTTCTCTGTTTTAGGATCCGATTTGGATATGTGCTCTACACCCTGATAGTTTGTAAATATCTCAATTAATCGGAGCATTTTAATTAAATCAACGTGAAAATTTGATGATTGCAATGCTTGATATTTGGGAAAATATTTGTAGTTTTTAACGAAAGAAATTCCACTCCATTATTTGTAAAGTAATTTCCAGTTCGTTTCCGAAAAAACATGAAAATTACATTTAGAAATTTGATTATATTTTTTTATAAATGCCATGGTATTAAATGAAGTTTGATTCCCATTACATCTATCGAATCCTGAGTGATTTTGATTGACTAATAATACACCGAAATCAAATAAATAATGAAATATCAAATTCAGTTAGTTAAAAAGGCATCGTTTCAGTATATTCTTCAAGATTTGGATTATTATCAATAGAGAATTTGACTCATTAATAACATAAACAATAACAGTGAAAAACATTTTGAGGAATAATTTTTAATACTTCTATTTCAATTTAAGACATGAAAGTTTCAGTTTTATGTAATTTACGTAAAAAATACAGGTTTTGTATAATAAAAATTAAAGATATAAGTGTTTAATTCATATAAACGTGTTATTTTGTAATAAAAGTTACTATTTGTTGTTGTTGTAAAGCAATAGAAGTGAATTGGCGAACATAGAGAAACGAGCTGCAGGAATTGAAAGGGAAATTTATTTTAAATGAATTTCTAATTTTTGATTGAAATTTAAAATTATTATTGTACACAAAGTCGATAACTTCTATTAAACATCTAAATTAAAAATGTTACTTCCATATAATAAATTTTAGTCATTGAGATTTTCCTAATTACAAAATTTTTATGTCATTAACATACGAAAACTGTCATTTANGAATTTCTAATTTTTGATTGAAATTTAAAATTATTATTGTACACAAAGTCGATAACTTCTATTAAACATCTAAATTAAAAATGTTACTTCCATATAATAAATTTTAGTCATTGAGATTTTCCTAATTACAAAATTTTTATGTCATTAACATACGAAAACTGTCATTTAAGAAATGATTAATGTTAATGATATAATTATACCGCATTTAATTAAAAATATAAGTTTTTCTGTACTTAGTAATTTTGAAAAAATGTTTCTTAACCTATTTTTCTCACTATAATACATATACCATAATTGAATAAAGGTCTTGAAGGTATACATTATATTGTCTATGACTGAACTATGATTTTAAACTGAATTTCAATAAACCTTGAAAATTATGACAAATTTCTGCAAATTTACTAATTGACCTAAATTCACTTTAAATCGTTAAAACCACAATCTATCCCAATAATTAGTAAATGGTTTTAAAAGAACTGTTATTCATAAAACGATAATTGTTTCATATAAAACCGGTTTAATAAAAATGTCTTCCGTCATCAACTTTTCGCCAAGTGTGGGAAGCTATATAGCCAAAAAAAATCGCGCTGAGTAATCAGTATCTGATGTGGTATGGTGACCGCCCAACGACATACCCCCACGAGACTGTTACTTTTTCGGGACAGCAGTGTAAAGATACACTTTCTTTTTTGTTGCTGTTGTTCAATTGGCGCGTTTCTGCTGATGAAGCGTTATTGAACTTGACCCGAAGCGAGTCATAAACTTGCTAATTGCTTCATTCTCGTCAGAGTCGACCCCGCTATCATCACTCGCTTTTTTATACTCTCTGGTTCCATATCGTTCCCTTTGTTATCTGTTTGTCCCCGTTTTTATTTCAGTAATCTACTTAATGACTAATTTATTGTCTCTTCTTTTTGAGGCCTATACAATCGCCAGACTCTTGGCTCTCTTTCACTGTTCCGTCGCCGCTAATGCGATTAATTACACGGCCCTGTGTCTCTGTCGTCGCCGCCGCCGCCATCCATCGTCAAGATGACATTTCGGTTTGTGACGTCAACGGTGTCATTCAATGAGCGAAATCTTAAGAAATCAGATTGCATGCTCCAATGCCAGGATTTAACCATATTTATTACAAACAATATTGTAAAAATATATGGAGAAATGAACTTTACAGTACCGCACAAAAGTATTTTGACGTTCATTTTTGTCCAAGTTTAAATCTCAACTTTATTTTCAACTTTTTATAGTTTAATGTTTAATTGAAAAATTGATTTTCTAAAAAATATTATAATATCATTGAAAGACGATTATCGTTCTTTTTATCAAATTAATTAAACTATTTCATAAAAAATATACCTACACAAACTATTTTTGCCCATTACTGTAGTCTGTAGTAACAGACCAATAGTTTCGCAATCTAAAGGCATTAACCCAGAGTCCAATTACTTACTACACAACACGACTTGTGGCAATGAGATTTCGGTTTATTTTCTTGATTCAATTTTCATTTTCGCAAAACGATGACTGACTATTTTCGGCAGTAAAAAAATATAGTAACGTTGTTGGACTATGTCTTGGGTCTTGTTGAGTTGAGTAACAACACTACTATTCCTCTCTTCTATAGAGTTTCGTCGGAATCGTCGTAAAAATAAACCGTTCTTCTCTTTTGACAGATGTTACCAATTTATTGTACACTGGAATGTGCAAAATTATGGCCAGACAAAATGTTTCCTGCTGTTTCATGTTTATGCATGCTCTTTCAATGCGAATAAACACGTTTCGATTTCAACGAGTTCATTTATTGTTGGATGAACCAATTTGCAAAATTAAGGAATCGTAACTCACTTTAAATTATGCGAAATTACTGGAACATAATTCATTGGGCTTAATAAAAAATGTATTTTATCGTAATTATCACAATTAAATGGCCTTGTAGGTAGTTATTAAAAAGTGAAAACTGATGAAATCTCATTTCAAATCAAAATTAAATTATATTGGTTAATTTATAATTAAATAAATTAATTGATTTTAGTTATTTCTAAGCGCAAGTGAATTTTTTACACTAGGTTATTAAAATTCAATCACTGAAACAAATTGCAGAAACCAGGAAGTCATCCATATAAAGAAAGATCAATTAATTTATCAAGTCACTCTTTTTAATGCCATTATTGGAATGTTGGTCAATAAATTTGAAGAAAGGATTAAAAAATAATCATATAATCGATTTAAAAAAGCACTTATAATTACAACTAGCTGGATCAATAAATTCACTTTACGGAATTACATCGAACTTAAATCCAGATTTAATACCAATTAAAACTCCAATTTTGTTAATTAAACGATAATATGGATTAAGTTAAACTTATAGAGCTATTACTCTTTTAAATGAAATGCCCCCAACTAGTCTAACCATTTATATTTACTCTCATTGTCCTAATGAAATCCAGTAATTATTTTACCAAGTACCATTAGTCGAGATTTGAAAGAGCCATTGAATATTAACTGTTTACTTCTTTCCAGTATAAAAGAGGACAGAAAATTATTCCCGTTTCTGTGAAGAGAGGAGGACCATATAACACAGTAGAGGACTTTCAAATTGTATGTATAAAAAAATCCCCTTGAAAGTGAAGGAGATAACTGTAGTAAAATGGGAAAGCTTTTGCCAAGAGAAAATGTGCATAGACTAGCTTAATGCCCTTAACCGAACTCCTGTTTATAGCCCTGATCCTGCCTGACTCCTCTTCCCATCTATATTTATATAGTGCACTATGTTATCACCATGGATGACTGTCGCTTCAATCTGAGCATCGTACAAGTTTGTGTATCCCCTTAATTGCGGCAGTTTCAATAAGTATTAAATCTGCAATCTGGAGAGAGTTTTTCTCCTCCTCCCCATATATTATCCATCATTCATCTGCCCACACACTCACTTTAAATTTCGCCTTCCATTTGTGGGGAGACGGAAATTAAATATTTGAACTAGTTTTATATTTTCAGTAAAAGCACTTGGCAAAAAGTTCAAGGATCGCTTTTTCTTGCTGTTGCGAAATCTCTCTTCCTCGGTTTTTGTCCGCAGAATTAACCATCTGGCTGGGTGGACTTGTCTGAACTGAAAGCGTATTTTTAATCAAATGAAAATAATTCGATTCGTTATACTCTTTTGAAATAAAATAAAAACTGTAAATTTATGCGAATTCATCAAGTCCATCTTTCCCTATTCTTTACGCCTATCTTTTGCGACTTTTGCTCAAAACAAACCGTTAGCCGTTCTAGATAGTTTAACATTTCTTGACTATTCATGAAAAATAATATACCACAGTTTAAGAATTATTAAACCAGGGTTTGCCATTTTAGAACGTGAACAATATTTCACAAATGATGTTTATACGGTTTTGGGATATGCAAATTTTATTTCTTTTATTATTAATAATTAATGGAACAAGCCATAAACATTAACACAGAAATTAATGTCTACGTGTTGCCATTAGTGTTATTTTTAGAAGTTTGAATAGAACTTTGTAAAACAATAAAGAAATGGAAATTATTGTTTAATAACTAATCAATTACATACAACTTGAAAATATAAAATCGATTCTATATTCGGCACACGTGGGTAGTATAGGTCAGTCACATTAAATGGAAAAGTGGTTAACTAGGTGAAGAAAAATTATGTTTTAACTTTAACTATAATTAGGTTTATTAAATGTAATATTATTCATTCAAATATCAATTGATACACCTTTTAAAATTTAATGCTTAACAATAAAAATTATGTCACTTTTCCAAATGATTAATCAACCAAAATTGCCTATAATCCATCTAAAGACACATTGTTCCGCAATAACAAAGCCAGAACAGTACGACATTGAATAAATTAACATTTGAAATTAATATTTTGTTCCGTAAAATTTGGTTAAATTTGAATAAATTGGCACGAAAAGACGCTCTCCGGGCTGTGATAAAGTTTCCGCGTGGACACGCTTTATGTTTTCGAATAAAGACATTCCCGTTTTGCATACATTTTCGTAATACCTTTGTAATTACTTGAAATATCGCAATTGCCAAACACTTTCCTTCTTTTCCCCAGTTAATGAATGTAGGTCGCATTTTCGTCTCTCTACAATTTCGGCAAAACGAAAAACGGGTAGAACAGCGAAATAAACTATAACCGTGACCATAAATTTCCGTTTTGGAATTATGTGGTATTATAAATTCCGTACATCAATTCCATTCCTGGAGCAAAATAAAAGCACAAGAAAAGAAATTTGCCATTTTACATTCTTGCCTATTTTCGTGTTAAAGAACAATTAACCGGTTTAGTGCCACAAATTCATTACTCAATTTGAAATATTATCAAAGGCAAAAAATACAAAAATTGATAAAGTGAAGCACGTGCTATCGCTTTGTTATATGAAGTAATAAAATTATAGAATCAAAAACAGTTAAGCAACTTTGTTAATAGGTAAAACGCGCTTTTAAAGTTCAAGTTTATGAATTATCAAAATGTCGAAATCAAAGAATATAGACTAATATAATATTTATAATGAACTCGCGTGCCACTTTGTCTATTAAAATCAAATCGTTGTTTTAATATTGCGGTCTTGTATAAATAACATTAAAATTATTGTAGAACTAGAACTACACTAATAAAAAGTGGTATAGAAAACAATAGTTGATGATATTCGAGACGACTTCATTATATAAAAGCTATTTGTTCTTGTTCCACCCTTAAATGTATATTTGTAAATAATATTATTGACCATTATTTCAATGTAATACAGTTGGATTGTGATAATCAAAGTGAACAATTGATATGAATACTTATTTATTTCTTATTATTAGGTAAGAAAACAACATTTTGGCGCCGAGGATGTAAAATAAACTGCTTTGATTGAAACAAGAGATAAACATGGAGTGTAATTTATCGATTCTAAATTAAAAAAGATCAGAATAACCTTTCTGGGAACTTAAATCAATGACAAGAGTAAGCATATTTTTAATTTTGAAAGATTACAACAATTTGGTAGTACTATATCTTGATCATGTAAAACTTATTCTCCTTTGCTATTGATTTGAATTTTAATAATCACCTTTTTATATCAACTGATTCAATTCATCAAAAAGTTTATCGTTCTCAATGAAATGGCAATCTAACAAAGGCAAAAGTGCTAATACCACATTGCTAAACTGCCATTTTCCAGGTATAAAATCATTTGTCAAATCCGTTCCGCAAGTGCAAGTTGCCTTTTAAATTAATAGTAACACATGCATTGCATTTTACAGATAAGCATTAATTCTGCTTTATTACGTTGTTTCCAACACTTTTGGAATTGCATTAATTATTAACTTGAAATTAATGCTTAGTTACTGTTTAATAATTATACATGCAGAAAACAGCCATATTTGAATGAGTCACAATTAATTAGAGGTGAATTAACAACAACGAAAAAAGTACTTAAAACAGAAAGTGGAACAAATTTGCAAACAGAATTACTTAGTGTTTGCGCGCACCGCACTCCTCCTGTCAAGAGCACGAACGCAAAGGCAAGCTCTAAGAACAAAGGCTTCCATTGTTTGGGCTCTGGGTGTATCAAAAACTGGCGGATAATTTTATGTAATAATCGCTGTACTTAATTTCCTTCGCTTTATTTATTGTTTATTCATCAAAAGCACCCTGTCGAAATTTTGTTACCTCTTATCAACTCCTATCTCTCTCAATAAAATTTAACTTTCCGTTCGCGCCAATTCACACACTCTCATTTAATTCCATCCATCAGCAGTCGCTGATGCTTTCGTCATAAACTTTAGACTGCATGGTTTTGCAAAACTTGCTGATAGTAGGAAAGAGAGCGAGATAATCTGATGGAAATTGCTACTACCTCAATTTATCTGCCTCTGTATTTGTTACTAGTCAATGTATTAAGCTTCAAGACAAGACGAAAAAAACTACTATAATTTTTTCTGAGCACATTTTAGAAAGTTGTTTCGATTTGTTGCTACCGTCTTTTAGCAACGTGGTCGTCATCGGCAACAGCTGAACCACAAACACAGACATATAGAGTCGATATATCTGTTCCACTTAAAAACTCCAAAAACAGTGTCTTTTGAGCTACGTTAGGTAGCCAGCACAACTAGGTGGACAAAAGCCGGACAAAATGTATGTCTGGTTCGCAAGACAAGTCACTTTTTCAGTTTTGCTATAGTAAACAAGAGATATGGTTACTATATCCGTTAACATACTCTTATGTTAATTTATTCAACTGGTTTAAGGTTAAATTTGTATATATCGTCATAGAATTTAAGTGGTTTGAAGCTGATAAAACTGCATTGTTTTGTAGTAATAACCAGAATTATAATTTAATACCTACATAAATACCATCGACACAGACCGATCAAACGTTTAGTGATTCCTGCTTATCATCATTTTTTTTTATCAAGAAACAATAGATTATTTCTATTCAAAATTTGATACTAAAAACATAGGAAATGAGTTCAAAATTTATCGATAAATTTTAATAATAATAGATATTTTATATTTAAGATATTAAGTAAATCTAACGTCAGAGTTTGAAAAGAAAACATTTTTCGATAAGAGAAATAACCAACGACAGTCTATTATGGATATTTTATATCAATTCTCAATATTTGTAAATTATAATAACATATATCATAAAAACATTCTAAAAGCACGAAATTAAAAAAAGCAAAATATCAAACAATTCTAATCAAACGCGGAACTAAGTCATAAAAGCAGTTTAAAAAATACCATCTACACAGATTTTGATTGTACTCCAGAAAATATAGTTGATTGGTTTGTCGAGGAAGTAAGAAACGTTTAAATAAGGCAGATATCGTTTAAATTACATAAACGTTTTATGGTTTAGTAGTGGAATGAAAACCAGAAATTATTATTGATGTTGGTTTAAGCATTCTATAATGAAACATTGATGAAACAAGAAGAATCAGTCAAAGAAAAACAAATTATCGTTAAGGGGTGTATCTTTTATTGCTTATAGTAATCTTGTAATATCGACTTAATTTACATAATTTTGACATTTCCTTTTTATTGAAACAACGAAAACCGAACATTTTTGTGTCAAAATAGGAATAAGTTAATTTCAATTACTAATAACTTATGTTTATATATTTGTTTTTGTTTGGCAACCCTACCGAGACCTTGTTCTTTATTGCGTCTGGCTTTATGTCTTCCTCAAAGAGACTTCACGAGCGTGTATTTCGACATTTAGCCAGCAGTAGTTGTTTGAATAAACACCCTCGTAACACCGCCTAATTAAATAAAAACGACTCTAATCTAATTTGATTCACATTTGTGGACACCATTTCCATTTAAAAGACCGTCCCATTTAAATTAGTAATCAACAATGAAACGAATTAATCTGTGTATATGGAAACATGATAAGAGAATAAAAAGATCAGAGACCGCATTAAAATAAGTGTCAATGTTTTCCTTTTGATATTGTACTTTCACTTATTATTCCGCATCACATCCCAATCAAGATTATGGCTCACTCTGTAGCCATATTTTTTATTGAGTGACTCAGTAGAGCTCGGTTTGGTTATATTGGATCTCTCTGATTAATCAGCCAATTTGCTGTTTCCCTGTAGTTGAACCAAGTGTAATGCAATAGAGCAGAACGAGAGACAGAAACACATGCAATGCATTTAATTGAATAATTTGTTATCAGAGGATAGTGACACCAAAGTTCACAAACATACACACACTAGCAATGCTTTGCTGTGCAAATAAGAAACCGTTGCTTCTCTCTCACTTTATTTCTTGATTAAACCGCAATAAATAAATTTCAATTACCTCTCTCGCGCGATCGTAAAACAAAGGCGATTACTCTTCAAGGCAATTATTAGATAAGACAAGGCAATATTACAGTAAATCATTATTATCTCCCATTCTCTCTCTTCAAAAAATAAAGAGGACCATTTTGATTGGCTTATTAAAATATTCTTGGAAATTTGATTCCTCTTTTTTTATTACCAGAAAGCGTTTATTCTTCAAAGCTTATAATTCAGATTATCAAGTGGCATGATTTTTATTTAATTCGAATTGACTTCAATAAATTAAAAGATTCTCAATGGAAAATTTTGAGAAAATGTAGGTATGTTAAATGTCAATTTAAGTACAAGTAGAATTTATTGGTTAATAAATTCAAAGTCAATTTTGAAAACTTCAAAATCTGATAAAAAAAGTTAAAATCTACGTATCTTATAAATTTGTATCATTTAACAAATCATATTATAAATTTCAGTCGGATCCGTATAATGCACAATGATCAGTTTTGACTCCAAAACC
>JXOV01012262.1:6092-18255 GCA_001014945.1 Clogmia albipunctata
ATCCCAATCGCTTACACAAAATTCGATCTAAATACATTGTGAACATCACTGCTAACCATAGTTTTAAGTCTAGATTTAAGTATATTGTATAGCTATTGACATGAAACAATAACGAAATAATAATAATTAATATTATATTTATGGTATACAATAAGAATATAAATGTTAATGACTATAAAAATATATTTTTATTTTAGATCGGACTTCCACTGGTTTAGCTCAATGTGGAATGACGCTTAACTGCTGCATTCCTGCAAAAGATAAATAATAATAAATTTTTATTATTAATATAATAGAGATTAAAAAATATTCTTTCAAGAATTGAGAAATAAGAAAGATATTAATTAAATCTGGAGTAGAATTTTAATAACAAATAACACTAAATTCGAATTAAAAGGAAACATACCTATGAATACGAGTAATAGCGTTGTCTTTTACAGTTATTGTTCTTTTTAAGAGTGGTTGTCGATGAAAGCTTCTTCAAAATATTAACTATGGCTTGATTCTTCATCTTTTCAGCCAATGTTGTAGCATCTTCTCCTAAATCATTTTTTTCAGCGAAAACAGAAAGAATTTCTTCCTGTCCAATTTCTGTTTTGCCTTCCAAGCAAAATGTCCATTGATTCACAATTATCCAATGCAAAAGGGTTCTTTGGTTAGCTGTATGGAATTTAATATTTTTAAAGATCGCTTCCTTCTTTCTCTCATCAGTCAAAAGATTTAAAACTTTACTTTTCCTCTTCAATTCAAAGAGTAGATGCAACGGTGTAACGACGTCTTCTGTCTTCTGACTTCTGGATTTTATAGCCCATCCTTCATATCCCAATGTTTCTTCTAAATATTCAATCATCGACTTGTTATTATATTTAACGGCTGCGTATAACAATGACCATCCTTTGTTGTTTTCTACATCTCCCATTTGCTTCTTACATTTGTCATGAAAGAAAGTCCACCATTTTTTAAAACACTCTGAATCGTAATTAAATTTTATCAATGTGACGAGAGTATTTTCGTCAACATATTCTTTTAAAATGTCTTCAATTACTTGCAGTTTGAGAAGATGTCCTCCTTCAATAGCCAGCACAAAAATATTTGAAAAACAGGTTGTATTTTCTATTTTCCAGAATGTTTTCTCATCAATTTCTTTACGAATCATTTCTTTTCGTTGGGTTTTAATCAATTGAAGTACCTCAGAGTTTCCATATTTAATTGCAATGTGGTGAGGCTTAAGATGATCGTTAGTTGTTGAGTTCATAAGATCATATAATTCACTTTTCGTGTCTTTAAGGCCCAATAGGTATTCGAAAAGATCTACTCGGTTCCGTTGAGCAGCCAGATGAAAGCATGAAAACCCAATAGTGGTTTTCGCAGACATATTGCAATTGTTCTTGATCAACTCTTTCACAAAATCAATTTCTCCAAGTTCACAAGCCAACAGGAATGGGGTAAATTCTTTAGTAGTTATTGTCTCTTCCAAACAGTATTCCACATTGTCCATGCTTAGGACTGCATTAAAAATTTCCTGGTTTCCACGACAAATCGCCAACTTTAAATGCTCTGGATTAATTCTGCAGTCTTCGTAATCCCTCAGCTTTTCAAATGTTTCAAACTTTATTATGTCATTGATACAATAACAATTGATTTGCTTTTGTGAAATTTTCGCCACATAATCAATCCACTTTTCATAAGATCCCTGTGATACCTCCAAGTGAAAGTTGGGTCTATCTGTTTTGAATAGAATCTCACTATTCACTCGAAGCAGTGTTTCGTAGTTATAGGGCAACAGTTGAAGCAAATGTGGGTTGTGGATTATATAATTTCTCAGAACTTTACCAGTTAAAATAGGAATCCATTCTAAACTTTTGTGGTTATCATTCTTATCATCGAAAAGAAATTCAATAATCTCTGTACCACAAGTGAAAATGGCCTCCAATAGTTTTATGTTTATGTCTTTTTTATCACTAAAAATCTTCCGAAGGCTATCCAGTTGCTCTTGGAGGAATTTGCTAACATTTGGATCATTCTGTTTGTTTTTTAAATAATCTTTCAATCCCTTTTTAAACATTTTATCCTTTATATTCTTATCATTTGTCAACACTTTGTTAAGTAGATATTTACAAAACGTCTTTGAATACTCTGAGAATTTCTCCAATTCAGAATATTTGAAAAATTTCTCAACTTCATCAATTTTTCCAAGAATTTTTTCATAAGAAGGTTCTGAACTGACGTTTTTTTCAAGTTCAACTTTGGTTCTGATAAGAATTGAAGAAACTCGATAATGTAAATTGACAGACTTCACATACTTATATGAGTGCTTGAAACCCCCAATGGTTGTTTTCAAATTATCCATTGCCTTTTGTTTATCATCAGCGCTTTTAAAATTCGCAATTTTGATTAGAATGATATTCAAACGGTCACAGAATCCATTAGACAAGGTTTGAAATGCAACTTTGAAGTTATGCAATGTCTCCTCAACATAGTCCAAGGCAGCAGTTTCAATATGTCCATCAAGTTTTGATATCTCTTTCCTTACGTCATTCCAATTCTTCAAAATTTCGTCGACACTTTGTGTGTGTTGAATTATGTCATTTTGATTGTAGGTCGATAAATCGAGTAATCCATAGTTAAACGAATCAACTTCATCTTTAAGCTCTTCTAAACTTTCCGTCTTTGCTATTCTCTCTATAAAATTCGTAATAATGATCCTCTTTTCGTCCTCAATCATTACATTAACCGCCAGCTTAAGGCGATGAAAAATCTCAATAGTTCGCTCGAAAACCGTGTCTTCTGGATTGACAGTCGTCATGTGTCCAAAAATGTACCGATTGTCCTGGATTGTGCTACTGAACTCGGAAGGGACCATGAAGTTATCCATTCGTTTATGATCACCATTCAATACCGGAAAATGAGGACTCTCAATGGTGTTTTGAAAGAGCTCCATAATTTTAGTTATACAAAGGAAATACGATCTTGTTGATGGATTGTTTAAATCATTTATCAGCTCCTTACTTTTCTTCAAGCTCCAGTACCGCCGTAAATTTACATACTTCTCTAGTAGTTCCTCAATACCTGGGTATTCATTTCCTTCCAAGCGTTTTTTATATTCGGCCCAACTGATCTTATCGTCAGTTTCAGGTTTAACTCGCATTTTCTCAAGTTGAGTTGTGAAATTTTCAATGCATTTATCGATAAACTTTCTGTTCAGAATCATATCACAAACAACTTGTTCCTCGTCTGACAATTTACCTTTCTGATGTCGGAGCAGGAAGATAGTCATGAAAAATTCTAACTCTCGCCATGGTAATGCGTTCTTCACATACTGTTTGACTTCAATTCGCAAAAAGAACACCATTTGCCGTCCAATATTGAAATCTTTCAATCCTAAGTCCGTTGAATTGAGCCATGTTTCAACCATTATTTTCCAAGTTTGGTACATTTCATTCCAAGTTAATTTTTGAAGTCGATTTTCACTTGTTAGTCTCTTTCCAATAATCGATTCAAAACACTTTCGAACTTTTTGGCTATCCACATAAACTCCTTCCAAGATCTTTTGACCAACTTCTTCCAAAGAAAACTCCATTTCTAAACTTTCATAATATCCACTTTCGATTACATTCAACTGAATAAATGGAAGTTCTACTGACTATTTTATTTATAGCATTCTTTTTATCAATAAATTAATACTGGTAATCTTTGTAATCGTTATTGTAAAGGTAAAATTTATTTTGTAAACACATTTGAACACATACTGTCTAAACTTTTACGGCCTTAAGTCTTTTGTTCGAAGGTTTTAGTCATTGCATTGAATTACTTATTTTTGCGAAATTATTTTCAGATAAGATATACTCTTCTGAGAATTTTACAAAGATAAAAGAGTAATTGAAAATTTTCGAACAATTATGAAATTTTGTTTATGTTATGTAAAGATAAAAACAAAACAATTTCTATTTAATCATTTTGCGCAATACAAGACTCTCTTTTCTGACAATTAAAAAATATATTTTAGGTTTTGATTTGAAATAATAATGAAAACAAATTTTAAATTAATTCTTAACGATTGATGTTTTATTTTTATTATTATGAAAAAGAATATTTTATAAATAATGAACCTAAGTTTTGATTATGTTTAAAAATTCCTTTTCTACATTACCGATTGTTACAAGAAAATTATTGTAAACATTAAAATGTTCGATTTCACGCAGTTCTTTACGGATACCTCGCCAACAGAACCTTTGTAGTGAAAGTCGGCGGAGCAACTTCTCCGGTTTGTCATATGGCTGCAGGAGTCCCCCAATGGAGTGTGATTGGCCCTCTTCTGTATCTGTTGTATACTAGTGATCTGCCAGACCATCCAAAGACCAGTACCTGCTCTTTTGCTGACGATACAGCAATTCTTGCTCTTGTAATCAAACCACGGTATCAACTATTCTTCAAGACCACATCGACCAAGTTTGCGACCCCCGTGTATATCCACAACAAAGTCGTTCTACATAAATCGAAGGCTCTTTATCTTGGCGTTCACCTGGACCGAAGGCGAACCTGGAAGACTCACATAGATGCCAAGATCAGGCGCAGTCGACTGGTTTTTGGCAGCCTTACCTGGACCACAGACAACTGGACCAAAATACCACTCGAAGCACGTCTTGTACTGTACCATGCCATGATCTTATCAATCTGGACGTACTCCATGGAGCTATGGTCTACCTGCTCCAAATCCCTTATGTCCAGAGTTGACCAACATTACTCAAAAATAAGAACACTGGCTGGAGCACCTTGGCTCATTAGAACTCACCAACTCCGGAGGGATCTTCAATTAAACACTATCCACGACCTAGCCTTTAGTCGTCGTGAGTTATACTACTCAAAAATTGGAAACAGTACTAATCCGGAGATAGCAGCCCTTCTAAATGTCGTAAGTAGTGGGCGCCTAAAACGACTGACAGGTGGACACCATTGTATCAAAATTAAAGTTCTTTAATGTAACCGTCTCCCGTCAATGTAAATAGACCTTTTCTCCTCAATCCCAGCCCATGTGATGTCCAAAAAAATGTGACGATACGGGTAATCCCAAATACAAATAAAAAATTAAAATGTAATTAAAAATTGGGGAAGAATACCATTCGAAATTATAACAAAATAGTAACGAAACTATGGTTTATTAGGTTGAATCACAATAAATAGTACAGGTACGTGTTTTTAATGACCACACATTCTTTCATTTTGTGGACAAAATCTGTGAAAGCAAAAATTTGCTTTAAAATATGCGACCAAAAAGATGTAAGCTAGACATAAGTTGAATCTGATGGCTCCCAATCGTGCTCTATAAGGGCTCTTCTTAGTCTTTTCCAAAATATTTTCCTTTCGTCCTCAATACATCTACTTCTTTCCGATTTTGATTTAGCTCTCTCTATTTCAACTGCTGGCCACTTAATGTAGGTTTTTGTTTTCATTAGGTACTCCAAAGTTTTTGGCCTTTTACGCTTTGGAATATCTTCCAAAAGAATAAGGACTAGTTGCTCGCGGCAAGTTTCCAACAATCTAAAAATAAAAACAATTATTACAAAAAAAAACTAAAGAGGATGTAAACATGCACATCATTATAGTCGTCAACTGTATGTACTTAATAGTAGTTTATTGTAATTTAAAATAGAATTTGATCTCTTTTCTCTAAAGGAAAAGTGATGATATTGAAGTAGTATTAGTCAACTAATCTGCCTAAATTAATATGATTAGATAAGAGCAAGATAACAAATGTAAAACAATACCGCCGATATATTTGTATGTATACCATACCTGAGACCCATGGTAAATGACCATTTACTTGTAGAACACAAATGAGTTTTCTTTTTATGTTATAATTTTAAAGAAAAAAATTAAGAACTAAAAATTTCGAGTTGTCATCAAATTAAGGCTTCGGTAATGTACTACCTGGGACCGACACATTTATATTAAATCGGTTTGGGATTAGGTTAAATTTAAATCACTTGTCATCTTGCTTGCATCTTCAAGACAATTTTTATTATACAAAATGTTTAATAGAATAATTGCAAAAAATAAAGATGTTAAGTATTTAAAATAATGTTGAAAGCAATAAATATATAAAACTACCTGTGTTGGGCTAAATGCATTTCAAATTGGCACCATTGACTCAGTAGGAAGCTCTGCGACACCACTAGGAGTAGACACTTGGATCTGTCCATGCAGGAGATTATATTTTCCAAAATGCTGATGCCCACTTGGAAATCTCTTTCGTGGAGACATATACTGATTTCCTGCCTTTGCTCGATGTTCGGAAGCAGTTCATCGAGCACCCAATCACGATTCTCATCACAATAGCTCACAAAAACATCGTACAGGTAGAAGTCCTTCTCTCCGAAACTCCTTCGTGCCAGCGAAGTTGTGCTCCCTTGATTAGACTCCTTGTCCAAGAAACTCAAGATAGTTGCATTTTTAATCAAAATAAGAAAGTACCGTATGTACCACCATTTATAATAACAGATGCAGAGAACAAACATTACCACAAAGACGACAATAATCACTGTAGAGAAGCTGTTGTTGGTCTGAATCAACTGTTGCGCAATGGCAGACCACTCGGCCATTCTCTCCAATAAACAGGACTCCAAATCGGTAAACAGATATTCGTCATTTGTTGTTGAATTGAAGCAAATATAATAGGCTTCGTCAAAGTCCAGCAACTGGAAACTGAACTCTACGGCATTGTCAGTTAGATATTCTGCTGAAGTATCAGTGGACCTTTTAAATTTTCGAAAGTTTTTCCTGGAAAATTTGTGCTTTTCTACCAGATGGTATTTACTTTGAGTGGATTCAATATTCAGACCACTTACTACACTCTTCTGGTAGTAAGTTGTATAAATGCGCGCAAAAGAGTCATAGATCATATATTCACTAGGAAGGTCCTCCTCCAATTCCCGTGCCATGCCAATATTATCCATGTACTTTTTCAGAGCTTCTTCTATCAAAATGTCGTCTATGTTTGGTACGGTCTTAGTAAAACCATTTGAGTTGTCTGGATTTGAATTGTACATAGCTTCATCAAATACGTCCCGAAGCAAGCAATTACAGATGAAACTATTTCCGCCTATACCCAAAAACTCTAACTTTTCAAAATCTTTCATCATTTCCGAAGTAATTACATTGATATTGTTTTGCCTTAAATCTAAAATCCTCAAATCAGGATTAGAGGTAAAGACCCTAAAGTACCAGTTGCTAATATGGTTTCCACCAAGGTCTAGAATTTGAATACTCTTTACCTTAGCAAATGTATCATTTGAAAGCTGGTTTATATTATTGGAGCTTAACTTTAACATTTTTAAACTCCTCAAATGATTCAACCAAGATAACGATTTTAAATTAGAGTTCTCTATGGACAATATCTCAAGAGACTCTTCTAGACCCTTAAATGAGTCCCTCCTCAAAGTTGTGGTCAATGGGCTGTTTCCTGATAAGTCCAACACTTTTAAATTCTTGGTCTTTTCAAACATTCCATATCCAATAACTGGAATGCCTGTATAGCACAAACTTACTTGCTCCAAATCCTCTGGCATTCGGGCAAAGGCTTTAATACTAGTGGCCTCCAGCCTAGTGTAAGATAGATCCATAAACTTCAATTTAGGTAGAGCTTCGAAGGTATATTCATCGATAGCTAATCCCCTCGTGTATAAGTCGAAAATATCTGGTTGAAAATTTGTCAATTGGTATTTAATTTCATTGAAAGACATATCCAAATGAACTAGGTTTGACAGCGGCAAAAATGTATTGGCAGATATTGCGAAAAGATTATTTTCTGACAAATACATTTTCTGCAACGACCCCATATAATGAAAGGCCTGGTCGTCAATTGCCTGTATGCTACAATTTCGCAAATCTAGTTCGCGTAACTTATCCATTTCTGGAAAAGTGGCCCAGTTATCATCAGCTGAAATAAAATCATTTAACTAATATTCTTGTTAAATTAAATCACTTTTCCTTACATACTGATGTTGAATTGAAGATATTAAACTTATTCCCAGCTAAAGACAGGTACTCCAGTGTCCCATTGACCAAGACCAATGATGAATACGGAGCCCTCGCCAAATGATTGTTGGCCAAAGACATAAAAACGACTTGACTTTGATCTGATATGGGTGTTCGTCTCTCATAAATCAATTTTAATAGTTTCTCAAGGATACTCAATTCGGTCTTAGCACTATCAGATAGATCTACAAAGAGATTCACTAAAAAGAAAATCATGTTTAGTAAATACCTTTAATAATAAAGAAAATAAAATAACAGAATATTTATTTATGTATGTATAGTATGAACTTTAATTGTTTATGAGTATAATTGTTTTATGCGACGGTTCCTAATTACAATAAAGAATCAGCAAAAATATTTTAATATGTTCTTTTCTTTGGAGTGTAAGGTATGATCGACGTCAATTGCCAATAGGATAATCAGGGCTTAACTATGCCAAAATTTTGAACCGATTCGAGTCATAATTTCAAAATAAAACGACTGCTTTTAAAAAGGTATTTTTTAATAACTTACACTTCTTCCGTAAAAATGCAAAAATTGATTGAAATTCGGCTACCAACTGATAATTTCAACAAAGTTTTCTTAAAAGTTAACCCAGTGTAACCATATTATGATACCAAATTGGAAAAATTAAGTCGCGAGATTAAAAGTCGAGTCTAAAGATTTTTTATACTACTGTCGCAATTGATATTTTGGCATGGAGAAAACTGCATCATGTTGGGATAACAAACACCTCAAATAAACGGTTTTGGGCATGGCATACATTCTGAAATTTGATACACATTTTTTTGTTTTTCTCAGTCCATACCATATCACAATCATGAAATTTTGTCTGAAAGATAATTGGCAACACATTTAGAGACCGGAAAGATCTTCTTTTTACTGGCTTTATCCAGGACATAATATTCATTAATTCAAACGTAACTACATTTTTAAACGAAGCCTAATAATTAAACGAGTTTTCCTTCGATTTTACTTTAAAAAAAATTTAGAACCGAGCAAGACATCATTTTTCCTGTAAAAATATCTTATAAAAACTGACAGTTGGAAATTTCACATCTCTTCCAAAAAGTATGGAATATGGGAATCGAGTCTTTCTTTGTGGATTACAATTTCTTT
Organism: Clogmia albipunctata; assembly: GCA_001014945.1. NCBI lineage: Eukaryota > Metazoa > Arthropoda > Insecta > Diptera > Psychodidae > Clogmia > Clogmia albipunctata. Next base: position 15,246 of record JXOV01012262.1, read on the forward strand.
TAGTTTTTATTTGGCACAGGGTTTTCTGTTCCATACTAATCCTAATGATGCATTAAACCAATACTACAAGAATTACAATGCCTCTTTGTTTTTGTTAATTCCTATAAGCGAAACCACATACGTATAAACACGAAATTACACAGCTTTAAGCCCCCATCAAGAGCTTTTAAATACAGAAAAAATAACATTGTCCTAAAGTTTAGGGAGTATAGTGTCTCTCGCTCTATGACGTCGCCGTCAAGTTTACTCAACCAATCATTCGAATTTTTTTAAACATTTTACATTATCACGGTCGTGTGGAATGGCCTTTATCAATTAATTGTCCACATTGGGGAACAAAATAGTGTCTAATAATAATTCAGGTTTCTTTTTTTCATCCATTATTTTTTAAATTAGTACATATGTGACTGGAAATTTCATACAAATTTCATAGTCCAATTCAAAATGAATGATAGTTAACGGCTTGGTTCAATCACGGAATCTACAATTTGTAAACACTTATTTACAACAAAATGTCGTCCTTAAAATACGGTTGAAACAGAATCCAGAAGATGTGTCCTCAATAAAATAATGGCAGCTATCACAAATTTTGAGTTTTCAAGGTCAATAATCATAAACCAATCTGTAAACAATTTTGGCTGTTCCTTATTTACAATGAAAATTCACAATTTAGTAAGTGAATTTAGTATTCGAGTTCGACGTATGAACTTCAATATATATTATATGTGTTATGTAATTACGGAGATCATAATTTCGTTTTAAAGAAAAACAAGGACAATTGTTAAAAAAATTAAAATAGCTTTATGATTATAATACTTTTTATGATTGAAAAAACTATTGGCTTCTTATCATAAACTTTCTGATAGCGTTTACAGCTTTTATAAGTGTGGTCAATAATCGAAGTTTGTAATAAAACTTATTTTGCAAATCATTGCATTAATTCTCACTAATTCGTGATATGGGAGTCATGGAATTGATTTTTATTAATCCATTGGGATTTGGTTTTAATTATGTGCTCACCTTCCGAGCCGGTCTCTGAAATGATGGAGCTGTCTCGCAGGGATCCGTCCGTGTTGACCCACCAAGATAAGTAGAGTTCGGATTTGCCCAGAATGCAATCGGGACAGTCCTTTCTTCGCAAGGGTTCAGGAGGAACAGAAGAACGTTCCGGTGTAGGTGAACTGGTCTCCTCCATTGACGTGGTTGTGGGATTAGATGACGCAGATTCGGCCTCCCGCGAGTCGTCACCCGAGCCTATTTGCGACAGCCAATTTTCGAGCTTCTGAGCCCCTTGTTCCAGCGGCCACCTTATCGTCTCATTTTCATTAGTTATATTGACACTGGTCGCTATCACTTCTGCTGATAACTGATTGTCCTGAGTATTGTTGTGGTCATTCGAGCTTAGATTTGTTATATTTCCGCCTTCACGTTCAATTGAACTTTGATCATTTTCCGCTGAATCTTCTGTAAGAATAAATCCATTTGCAGGTTGTTTCTCACTATCGTCAACTACATTTGATCCACTGTAATCCCTAGTTACGTTCACACTATCTGTATTTTGCACATTGATCAGGCCATTTTCAACACTATGTGCGATCGCACCGGAAACGAACAACACGATGAACACGATCCACTGACACCAACACGATTCGCGACTGCCATTAAGACTTGCACGTGTATAAATCATTTTCCACTAATTAATCGCATAGCACAAGGATTTTTTAATCTTTCCTTTTTCGACAAGTCAACGTGTTTCATCACAAAAAGCCACTATTTCGCGAAGTGAAAACTCAAATTTTCCGTTCTAGACGTATCTAAACGGTGTAAAGTCTGCAAACGAAATGGCAAATATTGAACACCAATCGCTGATAACAGCTCCTTATCACATGTACTAATGTTGTGGATGCCAAAAAATGTTATATTTATCATCACAGATACCAAAATGTGTGTATTTTAATCAGCTGCTCAGGTGATTATCACCGCCACAAATACGTATGAATCTCCTTTCAACAGAGGAACACCAAATTCCAGTCAAGTACCTATAAAAAGAGACATCCGATTTAGGGCGCAAATGATAAGTAATTGCGAATTAACAACCGCACAATATCGCATTCACTCAATGATGCAAATATGATATCAGTAGCCAGGGCAATCAAATAAATGACTACAATTAGGCAACTACCTACTTTATAATTGTCATAAAATTGGTTTATCATTTAATTGGCGAGTCGATAAGGTGAAAAATTATCTAAACAGGTTCCCACTTCAAAGATTTTTTAGAGAGAATCAGACAAAGAAGAAATATACATACGTAACAAATTCACAAAGTACATACCTTGTTCACTCAGGATGATATTGTAGAAAGCACTGGCGCAAAAATGAAAGTGACGAAATTCACTACAACGGAATCGAGGAGAAAAAACTATGACTTAGGCATTTTCTGCGTGGCCTTGAAAAAGACAGACGACTCAAATACTTGACCAATCACGTTGTAGAATGGGAGCAAAGAAACACTGACGTAACGCAGTGTTTAAATGCCAACGCTTCGATCACATTTATAAGACAACGAAGATAGGCCCCAGAGATCAGCGAACACATTCGTTACAGAGGGAGTGCCGTTCAGCAACCTCTTCACTTACCTCCTGCCTTACAGTGCTTCGATCGTGTCCTCTGCCCCTCAAGGCGATGGACAAATACAAGGTGATCCGTTTTCATTCATTAACAAGAAATATCACAAGGTTCTTATGTTCCAATTAAAGAATCTTCGCATAATAAGCCATAATTGCGACTCCATAGTTGATAATTCAAGGAGACGTGATTTAAAAAACATAATTGATTCCCCCTTGACCTCCCCTCCCCCATGCAATATGCCAAGGCGGATACCGTCTCATTTACGTAGCCAGTAGGATGTCGTTGGTGCCGGTGGATTACGGACTTCTGCTGACAACGCCTTCCATGCTTTTCGGTCCATAGCAATAACCTTGGCGTCCTCTACTGTTACTCGTCTATT
>JXOV01012267.1:0-21994 GCA_001014945.1 Clogmia albipunctata
TCAAATGATCCTCAAAGGCTAACCCGTAATCGGTTTCCTTCAAAATTTAAACTGTTACCAGGTAAAAACGTCATTACCTTTCTGTGAAGTCCGTATAATCCTAGACCTTAGGACATCTGAGATTATACGAGCAATTGGGTACTACTACGTAAGTATTCGGTTTACGTTGCCGAATACTATTGCTGTAATTCCTGCAATCGAGATTCAACTAAAACAACTGTATTCTCCCCAACTGATTGATTATAATCCAATAATAACTTCAAAAATTTTTATATTTCCAAATAGGGTGGATCACAACAGTTAAATTACTACAATATATTAATTTAAGAACTACAATACAAGTTAAAAGGATGGGATGATCTTTTAGCAATATGAACTTAAAAAATGCTTAATTTTTTACTACACGTTTTCTCTTTTGTGTTTTTATGAAACAACAGATTAACTCAATTAAACTGAAATTATACCTTTATGCGAGTTTCGGAGATAATATATTTAGACGAAAAACCTTAAAAAACTCTGTTTACGTAAAACCACTTCGTTAGACGCTACTGTGTCGTCGCAAAAAAGCTAACAAAATTTAATTACAATCTCTTTTCGTCCAAATCTATGTTTAGGGTTTCAATATATAATTCTAGAGTAATAAAACATTTCAATAAGTCTATAAGTTGAATTTAGATTTGGCTTATCAAACACTAATATTTAAATAAACAATTGTATCTGTATTCAAGTGTTTATTAATTGTTTTTTATGAAAAATAGTGAAGAATCTTAATGTGGATTCTTTTATTTAGATAAATTAGCAGATGGCCGAGATAAATACAGATTCAGAAATAAGGGAATGTAAACAAGTCCTTTCACTTTTAACAGGGTTTATTGACAACTGTTTGAAGACAACAACAATTACAAATATTCAAATAAAGTCGATAACGATATATATCAAATAGAAATAGCGAAACGCGATTTAAGCTTTTTTAATTTCGACATAAATTAGAGATAAATTCTTTCTGATTTATATTCACATAAACAACATATAACATACAAATTGAAGCTATAAATTAGTTTATTGAAATATTTATTTGAAAAAAATAACCTATAAGATCAGAAAATCAGAATTTCTATTTACCATTTTTCTTAAATAATAATTTATTTCAAAAATATTTTTCAATTTCATCTCTGGTGATTGAAAGAGTTTTTTTTTTATATTTTGCTTTTCTTTGCACGTTCACAATATATTAAATTCTTTTCATAAGATTCAATTTGAACCAATCTGTTCACTTTGCTCGTAGCGCTTTTAGAGAGACAATATGACCTGTCTGGAGTCTGGAGGCTATAAATAGAACGATTTGAGTTCAGTTTTTATTGCGTTAAAGGGAATGACGATTTGAATAAACTGAAAGGAGGTTGCCGCTATAATCAGCCATATGGCGATGACCTTCAGGCACAGAAAACGTAGACAAACACAGAGCTTATACCCTTAGATATTATTCCCCATTTCGTTCCTTGGAGCAGCAGACGGTGAACTGCTTTCCACATAATCCATTTGAATATTTCCACATGACTAAAAGAGGAAATATTTGTTTCCAACATAATCAAAAATAACAAGTTTATTCGGAACGACTGACTACACCCGATTACGGATTCTCGTACCCATATCCTGCATGCGAAATAATAAACTGAGCAGTGCTTTCGGGACAAAGTAATTTCCATCGAGAACGACTGAGGAGGAGGAGGTGGAGGTGCTGTGCTTTACGATGTGTTTGTTGATGGCCCGGGAAATGGAATACAACTTTATTTTTGCGGAATGATGGCACGCGAATGGAATCCAGTAAATGTGGCTGTGATAAGTCAGTCTCGTTGTTGAAGGAACGGCGAAATCTCTGGCATTTTTCGGTGATGTCTTCTTTGGGGACGGTGGCAGCGGCGGCATCATCCTAGGCTGTGACGGATAGAGGAAAGTCGTTGTCGTAAAATGGATATTTCTGCCCGGAAACCGGAAAAATGCCAAGCGTAAGGTTAATTTGGACAATCAATAGAGTCGGAGTTTATGGTGGGAAATGGGGGAAAGGGAAGACGAGAGAGATGAGCTTCCGGACTTGACTCCCTCCTAATTGCCGATTTCGCGTCTCGTTCAAACACGAGAGGAGCTCATCCTGGGTGGGCGTTGGACTGTTGCCAGTTCAAACACGTAATCATTCATCAATTTGGCGAGCAATAAACGGGCGGTCTCGTTTTGTTTGCCCTCGCCAAATAAAACACCCCTTCCAATAACGACGTCCAAAACACACATCCCCATAGATTTAATATCAGAGAGACGTGCGTCGTGCAATTTGTTTTTAAAGGGTTGCCGACAGAATGGCTTTTATTTCTCCCCGGTTTAATTTTGCATGTACCAAAGTTTTTTTTTTATTCATCCTCCTTCCGTTGCTCAAACATTTATTTTTTAAAGAGCGATACTTGAATGGTAAGACTTATTTTTGGCATACTGAATTTGTTATTTAAGGACTTTATATTCAATTTAAGTCCTATGACGAGTTTGGAACATTCCGAAACAGATACTGCATCCAAAAATACTTTTTAAACTCTCGTAATCCGGATCAATCACAGGTAAAAAAACTCAAATGAGATTGTAATTGATACTACGTTTTCCACGAATTCCACAAATTTGATTAAATTGAAAATGTTTAAAAAACGTTTGAGAAACATTTTATTTGTTTTAATTTTTAAAATGTATTACTTTCTGAATATTTTCGAAATAAGTTTATTTAATTTTACTATGTCTAAATTCACATTTGAATGTAAGAATATTCAATTAATAGATTTTCAGTATCTTAAATTTTAACAATTAAAGTTTAAAGTATTATTATTATTTTTTCTATTCTTATTATGTAAGGCTATCGTGTAATACCATATTACTATCAAACTCAATTTTGAAATTTGGATATCAATCTAGTATTATGTTACAAAAGGTGTAGAAAATAGAATTTTTAAAATGAAATAACAGCCTTGGTATCAATATTTGAGTTTAATTGAATTTTTGGAACGATTATTTAGATTAAATAGGAATAATTGCTATTCGAATTTTGTTGTATTTCTATTATTGAAGGAAATTCCGTCATAAAAATAAAAATAATGCCTAATAACAATTTCAAACTCAGCCAAATAAGCTTAAATTGAAACTTTTACGATGAACTAACAAAGTAATATTGAATAAAATAATTACAACAACTGACTGAACTTATTTGATAAGAAACTCATTATTAGTATGCGTTTGGGTAGAATATATATATATATATATATATATATATATATAGTGATTGTGCAATTAAGTCGATTTTGCTTGCCATTATTACAAGCGGTCGGCAACTGAACAAAAGAATTAATAAAAGGACTTATTAAGATGACATCAGAGGGAATAAAGAATGTAATTCATAGTACATAGTGTAGAAGTACCTAAAGTTCGAATTAATAATGTTCACTTATCTTACTTTCAGGAAACGCAATAAATTTAATAGGAAGACAACAGAGATTAAAATTATTTTCCAGTTTCCTTCTCGAAGAGCTTATAGGTTTTAAAATTTATGAAATTTTTGCCACCGAAGCGAGCAAATATTTTGGTTGGAATTCATCATCTTTCCCCAATTGTCCGACCAGAACAGACCAACGATCCAGAGCCCAAAGCCGTGTTTTTTGGCTGGTGTGTATTTGGCTGAGTAAATTATTACAGAACAACGCGCATCGCCGGCCGTGAAAAAGCGGTCAAATTGCCCATGGTCTCGTATAAATGTACTTGTATGATCATTATAAATAACTCTGAGTATTTATGATTCGGGTCCAGAGTTGGGAGGAAACATGACCAAAAAACACGGGGTGTGATGAATAAAAAATTAGGATTAAAATATCAATTTATAATTGTAATTCGTCACAGTTTTTTGCTCTGTTGCGAACTTTTTTTTTTCTGAATCCAAAATGGAAGGCGACAATGGAATGGACATTCGGTTATAATGGTCAAGGGGTGGCAGCGGCAAAAAGTGTTCGATTAATTGTCCGGCCACTAATAGTTGTCCCTTGGAAAATGGGGGAAAGGATTTCTGGAAATTTTGGGAGAATCGAGATCAGGTAAAGGGCCATAACAATACTTTACTTAAGAGGTTTTGGGGGCGTATTAATGGTGCGGATTTTGTGGGCGAAAGGACAGAAAGATGGACACGATTTAGGGGATGCGGTTAAAGGCAGCAGAGCCTAATTGAAATCTAAGGCTGAAGGTAAATCGGGGACCAGAAAAAAGGCGAACAAACAGAGAGACAAATCAGGCCCAATAATCTAATTAGATAACGGACCATTAGCCTCCGAATTAATCTTTCCAGAGGATTATTATCACATTAGGGATTCTACCTTTTCTAATTGGGTCGCTCGCTTCACACAACCCAGCCCCCAGTCCCAACCAATAATCCCAACTAAAGGACTGGACAATGGAAAACGAGCCGCTCTTGAACTGCTGAATGTGATTTTATTCGGTTGACACTTGTTTAATTGTCTCCTCTTTGCTGCTCTCCTCGGCCTCATTCCTCTGCCCAATGATGGATGACCGTGATTTGCCTGTTGCCCATGATTAACCAATTAATTATTTTTCATCCACACAGTTGCTCTCTTTTCCCGTATTTGGGTTGATTTCGGTTAATTAAGAGGGGTGGTTTTTTGTGAACGTACTTCTGTATAGAACTCAATTAGTCATAATATTTCTGAAAAATGTTTTGATTTCCTCTTTTACGATTTGGATTATTTGAAAAATGGTGTTTAATCAGGGTTTAAAATTGTTTATAGCCTAAACCTTGAGGCAAATTTGAATGTGATAATATTTTTTTCGTAATTGATACAAATGTTTACATGTTTTAGGTTTTCCTTTTAAAAAAATGACATTTAAAGTACACAAAAGGTACTTTACAATTATACAGAAATGCAAAATATATTAAAATTATAATAGATGATATTAAAATAGGATGATTTATAATTATTTCATTAACCATACCTCTGAATGTTCTTTTAAAGAATTCATAGCTGTAAATATTTATTACATATGATGCAATGCACAAATTCCTTCAATAATTCACTGCATACACAATGCAATTCTGGTAAAGAAAAATTAATGAGCCCTTGGAAGGATATCCAAACACATGAATAGATAACAAAGTCTGTCACAATGGATTCGGTTCAGAATTTGTCAGTAGTGATTTATGTGGAGGCGGTTGGCAAGAAGTAATTCCGAAGAATCAGTAAATTGCGAATTATTGATCTGTAAAGTAAACGAAATGAATGGATTTATTGGAAATTTCAAATTACATTTCTATAAAATATTTAGCATTTTTATTTTGTGTGCACAGGAATTTCATTATTATAAGAGCTTCGAAGGTAGGTTTCAAAGCTTATGAAATCTTGTTTGTATTCCTCAATTTAAATATCATTCTGTGGTAATAGGAATGCATCTGAATCATTATAAATCACACTAATGTGAATCTCAAAATCCGAATTATTGATTACCGTCGAATAGGAGAGATTTCAATGATGCTGGGCTTAGGCATCATTCTGTTAAAACTGGTGAGCTTCTGTGTGATTGTGTGCATTCGACAACGACTAATGGCTTTTTAGTCCTCGATGCGGGACATTTTGTTCGTAACAAATTGCAAATGGCCAGTTAGTGCGTCAATTTCCGGATATTTCCAAAACAATAACTCTGATCCGTCAATAATTCACACTAGAACCCAAATTATTCAACTTGGATAATACGGATTGATGTAGACAAATGCCATTCAGCAAAGGACTGTCCAATTTATCCATTCTATTTTCGATCGCAATTTTAACAAATTAGTTTCTACAAGAAAAAAGTATACTTTTTTTAAATCACCTTTGGTAAATTGATGTTAAAAAAGTACAATCATTTATAGTACCGAATTTTTTTCCATATACACATTTTGCCATTTTGGTAAAAAGTACAAAAGCATTAAAAAAATATGTTTGCACTCATGTATCGAAACATAGGCTTTTCGATATTTATTTGAGTTTGGTAATGTTTCACTTTATCGCACTCAGTGAAAATTTTGAGTTTTTATTTCACTAGTGAAAAAAATGTCATAAACTATCCAACAAAATTGTCTCAAAGTTAAAATTTGGTCGCCATTATTGAAAAAACTACACAAAATATTGGTCTCGGCTATGCCATACGACCGTGATTATGTTGCAAATTAATTAACGTTTCCTGTTTTAAAATTTTAAAATTTACCGTTTCAACAGCCATCTGCATATAATTTGGCTATTTTTGTTAGATTTTTTGCTCATTACGTAGATATCAAAGATAAATCTGCTTAACTGTAATATAGGTAAATTATAGTAACAAGCTTAGTCCTGTTTTTTAACTCGTAAACGATGAAATACTCGCTTTCGGCTCGAATGTTTCATACTCGTTTCACTTGTTCAAAAACAGTTGATTTAAAATAACTATTTTATATATGTACGGAATCTGGTTCTAATTATCAAGGAAAGCTTTCAAGATTATTTTGGAAAGTATAAGTTCTATACTATAAAAATGCAATTTTAAAAGTTTTCTTTAAAATGCATCATATAAGGGTTTTTATTAGAAAATTGCAATATTAGTGGTACAAAGCTCTGGTAACAATCACGTTTTATAAATCGTTTTTCTCAACCCTTGAAGCTTGAAAAAATAAATGTTTATACGCTGAAGAAGTATCAATGTTTTAAAATTTGTTGTTTATTGCCACATCAAGTTGGAAACTTTTACGTGCTGAATCCGAGTGGATGGTGTGTGCATTCGGTGTCGTCTTTATAGTCCATTGGCCGTGGCCAGGAGTCATATGTGCCAGAGATACGGAGCAGTTTGAATGGGGGTTTTCGTGTTGTGAGATGGCCTGCAACACTTTAAAGGTCGATTAGATCACAGAGGACGGAAGTTTATTCGATATTGCAGAGAGATGCCAGAGACGACGGCGGTGGTTTTCATCCCCCATGCTGGGCGTCCTCATCGTTGTCGTCGTCGTTGTCGCTATCATCGCGACAAAAGGAGTGACTTTCTCTACTTCTTCTTATTATTATTAGTTTATATATTATATTTATGGAGGTAATTTGGGTTGTTTGCAGACATTCGTCTTGCTTTGGAGGTTTGGCGAGGCGATAGTTTGCCCATTTCGCCTTCTCAATATTGTGTCACCCAGCCAGGGAGAGAGATAGAGAGGAGCAACAAACGGAGCAATCCCCCAGCATCAGGAGCAGCACCAGCGGAAAGTTATGATAACACTATTAACTGAAACTCAATTGTTGTTTATGAAAACAGTTTACGGGCGATTTCCATAAATTGCACAGGGTGTTTATTTTTATGGACATGGGCGGAGGAGCTGAGGGCGGATCACTGATACGTGACCCGATGTTTATGGATCTGTTTGGTAAACAAAACGTCCCTAAATGTGTTCCAAGGTGTCATTATTTTCCAAACTGGTACAAAAAAGCGTTGATGGACATTAACACGTTATTGGATACGGTTGAAAAGTTTTGTTTTAATTGCAATTTTAAAGTAATTTAAATAAAAACTCTTTTCACTCGCCAAACTTTCGCGTCTAATTACAGGTTAATGATATTGCTTAGAAGTCAAACTTTTTTCATCGACGGTTTTAATTGGATAAAATGGTTAGCCTTTATTTAGTAAAATTTTTATTAAAGAAATTAAAAACGGTCAGTTTGAATCCTTAATATGAGTACTCATTTAAGGCTTTTCTTTTAATTAATATAAAATACAAAATAATTTTGTAAGCTATCTTATATCGGACAGTTTATTATGAGTATCTTAATTTAGTTTTTTGTATTAACAAATTTGATATGTATTCTTTCCTTTTAATAGATCGTCTTTTTGTACAGTAGCACCATTCGTTTTTTTTAATTTTGATCTATTTTTAATTTAAAGTCATTTCCAATTTGATGTTGAAAAGGTGTTTTAAAAAATATTTACATATCCAAATATCAAAACTAATCTCATGTACGCGTCCAATATGCAATAATGTTTATATAATCAAATTCAAATCTCACAATTAGTTATAATTTGGGGATTTTTATTGATTTGGCTTTTATATTTTTAATTTTGTGCGAAAAACTAAATTGACTATGTTTAAATATGTTTAGACAGAAGTGTGAAATATTCAATTAATTTTTTATGCAAGAAAAACTAAACTAACTAGCAGTTATTTAAATAATTAGGTATTATACCAACTGTTAGTTATTGAAATCACGAATTAAGATAATGACAGCTAGTTATTTAAGCAACATACTGATATGAAAATGTCAGACTGTGAGTCGAAATGCTTTTGTTTGAAATTATAATTTTAAATAAAAAATATTTCATTCTATATTATTTATTGTAAAGATATTAGTTATTTTATTTATAAAAAATGCTATTGGTACGAATTATATTTATAATTAATTATTATTATTATTTATATTGTAAATGATTTTAGACTAACAGTTATTTGAAAATTCTGTTCTGTTCAGGATTTAAATTCATTTGAGCGTAATAATTGCTAAATGTTGATCTTAATGCAATCATTTCATTATTTAGAGCAGATAACTAATGAAATATTAATTCTGTCAATTTACTTAGAAAGATATTAATTAAAAATAAACAAATTACCAAACTACCAAATGACATTTTTTTTATATCATATTGATGTTTTGGTTTACTGAAATGAGTTGCAAAACAAAAATCAGGTACATTAATATATTGTTTATTACAAAAATAATGTAAATAAAGATGAGATATATATTAATAAATTCAATAAAAAAGTGATCAACAATCCCAAAATGTGTTTGGTGTGGGTGGCTGCATGTTTTCCCTCCGAAACGAGTTCCATTAAGTTGATAAGAAAATATATGTACGCCTCCTCGGAAAAAGGGCAGTTTTCAATAACATCATGCATAATTTATGCATAAATACATAATTTAATATCTAATGGACTTAATACACAATTGATTTTCTGGGAAATCCGAACCAAATCAATTTCTAATCCCCGAAATCGTATAATCGTATTACTTAATGGTTTTCGTTTGGATAAGAGAAGAGAACGCGCGACGAGGAGCAGTTCAGCAGCTGAATCGTATTTGGGAGGAGGATCCTTGAAATCCAGTTGGACCGGATTGGAGTGGATAGACGTTGAGATTCGATGGTGCTTAGCCGAATAACAAGTATTGCTGAAAAACATGGATTTTAGATTTGAATTCATGTCATTTGTTTGTTGGTACAGAGTCCTCTCGTTCTTCCTCTCCCTATCTAGGTAAGTGGGTGTGTTGACGTGTGCTTTTGGGTATATACATCAGTGTCCCAATACAGAAAGCTATGCAAACAGAAAATTGTTATGTTCGGCCAATTTGTTTTGTAGTCATGAATATTAAATTGCACAGAAACATTTAATACAATTACTGGATTAGATCCAGATTGTGGAGCGATGATACTTGTCCATGAGTTCGATTGGTATATAGGGGGTGGTTTGCCCTTTAAGTAGAATTGCCGCACTCATCTCGTGTATGCGAGTGTGTTGAGTTTACGTTTCAGCTAATGTCAGTCTCTTTGGAATGATAATAATTTTGCACACATCGATGAACAGCGTTCGCACAACTTGAAATTGTTTTCCGATGGCTTGAGGGCGTTCAGGGTTTGAGAGAGAAAGAGCGATGTGTTTGCTCGATAAACACTTTCACCACCAACACGTATTAAAGGCTCCTCTCTATAGCACACAGTCTATAGTCGGTGGCTGATGTGTGTGGAGACGCCGGGTGGAATAATCATTTTATTGCTGGAACGTTAATTTGCTGTCAATTGGCGCTCGAAAATTGTGTGTGCCAAGTTCCTGGCTTGCACATTTCGGAGGAAATGCTTTATCCAGATGTGCAAATTCGCAAATTGGTTCATGTTCTCGGAATTTCCGTTATTGTTGCCAGAATAATCTCCATCATCATCAGAAGCAGCAGCATCATATCATCCAGATATAGAAGACGGTAGTCGGCATTGGCATTCGAAACTGGCGAGGACGATTGTTGTCGTTGTCATCTCTCCCCACCTCCATTCCAGTCTTTTTTCTTCTTGTTCTCTTGTTATTAAATTAACATTATATTTCGGTCCTCGGTTGTAAAATAATGAAATGCAAAAAGCGACTCCCACTGAATAAAATTGGGTCGTTTTGTCCAAAGTGGTGTCTGTCTCCCAGCAGCCAAATAAAAGTACATTCGTTTTCAAATTTACAGCCATGTGTAGGGAAAATACTTTTTCAATTACACTTGGTTATTCAGTCATCCTAGTTTTACGGGTAGTAATTTAGCCATTTTCCAATGGCATTACGCCCTTTTGTTACATGAAACATTTTTCGCAATATTTGTCTATTTATTTAAGAATTCCTAAAATATTCCTATTTGTGTTATTCGAAGAATTGGCCTATATGTCGATTGAGACGTGAGAAATACTTTCTTTTTGTGCAAATAATGGAACAGAAATAACACATTGTTTTTTTTTCTGCTGGAATATACTCGTAGTTGACTATATGTTGCAAATACCAATTTGGAAGTTGTGTGGGCAAAGTATAAATAAAAAGTTATCGGAAACGCCAATATAAATTATTGGTTATTTTTAGTCTTTAATTATAGACAGATAAGAGAGTAGAGCTTTTTATTACTCTGTTGGATTTGTCAGAATTGCTTGCAGAAATAGTGAAACCATAAGGTTTTAAATGTTTGATCTCATAGTTTTTGTGACGTAATTGTGTAACAATGTTATACAATATTAACCGAAATATTTATATAAGTCATTATTGGGGAAATATGTACAAAATGGCATAGGGATTTTAGCTGTTTCTAGCTCGCAACTGACTGAGCTATCTTGTAACCCAAATGGCTTTGGCTATCCTGCCAAAATTTGAACGCTTTCAGTCCATGCGTCTAGGTGTCAGAACCCTTAAAAGTTTTTCCAGCGATATGCCATTTTGTCCATACGGTTTTAAAAAACCGATTTTCGCCGACTTGTGTTTAAAGCTGTTTAATTTTGTTTTTGATCATTTTTTGCAACATTTGAATATTAATTTTAATAAATAGATAACCAAACATGATTACCGTATAATATGGCGCCATTGTGTGCTTCCCATAAAGAATTATGATCCAAAAACAAAACACCATGCCATTTTGTACATACTTCCTCTACATATTTGAAAAATTATTTTATGAAACATAAAATTTAAATTAAATTTTTAAATAATTTCTTTTCTCTAGAACCATCCTTATCCACTCCTCTTCGCACCCTCTTTCATCTTTACGGTGGGCCTAGAATCTAGGTAGTACTTTTTCAAAGATGGGCAACAATTTTCGAATGTTGAACTCAAAGCTATAGTTATGTACGTTTGTGTTTTTGAAAATAGGTTTAACTGTATTTTCTAAAAGATTTATTATTATTGTTTTTCATTTTACAATAATAACTTTAAATAATATGGAAAAAAATTTAAAATCAATAGAATTGCAGTACTATTTGAAATAAAGATAATAAAATCTAAATGTTTAATTTTTTAAATTTTCTTTGGAAATTTGCAGTAAAGAATCCGTATCCAATTATTTAAAACATAAATAGAGAAGAGACACCTAATACGATTTTAAAACACAGTAAAGGAAAATTACGATACCACTTAAACTGTCAACCTTCCAATAACATATATATTTAAGCATCGAACTCCAAAGGTTACCAAAATTTAATGTATCCTTTAAGTAGTCGTAATTTGGAGAAGCGACAATTACCCTCGAGCCAGACCTATTTTGCGAGTAGCAAAGAGATGGAGAAAGGCAAACTCGATAAATTCATTAATTAAATTTTTCAATTAAACGGAGAGACGATACCGGTTCATGGCTGCTGCAACACGACCACCACCATCACCCGAGGACAGTCACATAGAGCCCTGGCTGCTGCTGCTCGTAATCAGCGGACTGCTGCTCGTCCTCATCGTAGTCGTCGGTTAATTGCCCCAAGTTAATTTTTATTGTGGTTCTAATTGAATATTTTGTTCTTGGTTCGAAGTGCTGTCAAAGGTCATAAAGTTGCACAATAACAGTGGCACGTATTTTCAAAGATTTACGTGCCCCACGTTTTGAAACGGTTCTTCCCACACCCCCCACCAATTCCTTGACATACGGATCATATATGTTGCCCTATTTCTTCTCCATTTTCTTCTTCTGGTCCAAGATAAACGGATTCACATGTTGTGCGCTTTTATAGGGAACGAATGGGAGTGATGAAGGTGGTGGAGGCGGTGGGTGGCTCTCGGTAATTGCCAGAATCGTTTGGAAACAATAAAACGGCAACCCAGATCTCCTCCACATAAACCTAATGGCGAATTAGAATTAACTATTGAATTTATTTAGCACATATTCGCAGAAATTCTGCGGAGGGATTCTCCTCTTGGACTGGACTGGATGGGACGTGTGCTGAAACACATGAAAATCTAATTAGTCCAATGTTTGAATGTGGGCATCGTGTTGTGCAGAAATAAACGGATGAAAAGATAGGGAGAGGGTGTGTCGAGGACCAATTTGCGCTAGTTTCGTTCGTCGGACATTTAACCAAATTGAGAAAAAACGCTTCTCCTACTTCTCTGCTTCGACTGAGCTTTGACACGTCCAATTAAATGCAATTGTTGAGAGTCATTCAAGTGTAAAATTCCACTAAAGGACGTTTCGCTGCTAAACCGAATCGAAATGTCGAAATGGATTTTAAATGTATTTCAAAAGTTAGAAAGCAGATTTTTCAGATTGTAATTCAATATGTATCTGAATATCAGCGTTATCTATTTAAAAATAACAAATATGTGCCGATTGAACGAATAGAATTTGATAAAATAGAAACTTATAATAAATGTGAATCAAGCAATAGAGCACCATATCCCAATTCGTCTAATAGCCCTCAAATTTTACGAGTATGTAGAAAATAGATGAAAACGAGTTAAAAGTTATTAAAGTTTTGTAAATTCTCCACAAATAAAAAGTTGCAATCTTAATTATTTAACCTTAAACGGAAAAGTTGACATAGTTTTTATTTAGCATAGGAAAAATGTTATTGTAAGATGAAAACACACAACCATGTTGTAAAGGTCACAAAGAAGTTTTAAATAGGGACAAATTTATCAGAAGGAAGTCTATACAAGTAAAATTTCGCACGAATTTGCGGCTTTTGTTCCCATTAATTGTTGCATAATTTTTTTTTGCAGAAAAACTTGGTGTTTCGTTTGAAAGTCCTCGAATTTTTTACTAGAAATTAAATCATTGGAAATAAATGACGAAGCAAGTATTATATTTATATAGTAATTCTACGTAATAAAAGGGTATTAAAATGTTTCCGTTAAAATAATGGAATGAGTCCTTAAAATTTTAATTTCATTGTTTGTGTGTTTTGTATAATCAAAAAACACAAACAATGAAATTAAAGTTTTTAGGTTTTTTAAATTTTTATTGTCATAAAATATTCCAGATTAATAACAACTAACAAAAGTCAAATTTGGGATATAAATGGATAATGAACCCGTTCTAGGGACACTAACAATTCTAAAATACCTTTGGTGCATTTTGCTGAAAAATTAAACGAGTTAAAAACTTTTGCGTCAAGTGGTTAAATTTGGGTGCTGGTCTATACCATTAATTAAATTCAATGTCCCGTTGGTGCCATGTTGGAATAGAATGCGTTTAGGAATTTCAGCAAAGAGAAGAGTGCGAAACTGTGGAAAAGCACGTTCATCATCGTCGTCTAAAACTGAATGAATGAATGGGTCGATGGCCAGCTTAGCAATATAAATGGCTGTGGAGAGATAATTATAGTTTAAACACTTAATTAATATCCATTTGAGGCAATTAAAGCGTCTATTCTCTTGCCCTGTCCCGCCAGAGACGGATTTAACAGCTTTATCCTGAGCGCTGCTGTGACATCGGTTGGATAAGGATAAAAAATCAGATTGCTTTGGAATTTTGCGATATAGAAATCACAATCCTTTGCTTTTCGCAATTTCACCAACCATATGTGTGTATTTAGCTCCGATTGTGTGTGTGTGAGAAAGAGTCGTATTCTAGTGAGGATTGAAAATTGAATTAAATTGTCTGACTGAGCCTGACATTTCAAATTAAATACTACATGTGCCGAGCGTGGAGAAAGACTGAAACGACAAGGGTTCCAAAGAGTTTTTTGCCACAGTAATCGTGGTTGGATTCGAATAGACAAACGTGCCTTCATAACTGCTACATTTTTCACCAGATTCCCCCATTTGTCTGTGGAGCAAAGTCGCATTATATGTCGGGCAAAGACGGCAATTACCAGTGGTTTTTCGGCCATTATTCGATGGTGCACCGCATTCGTTCGCTCCTTTCACCACCCCATTCTCTCTACTCCACTCCACAAGAAATCGACGATCGCACCAAGATAAAATGTGACAAATTTTTAATTCAACTTTTCACGCTCCTTTCAGCGTGAGCAGTATTCTAAGAATGCACAGTGGAAAAATGATTAGGGGAATTCTTTATGTATTGAACTTCAAAGTTATATAAAAATTGGTAAATGAAAATTGTTGTATTTCCTAAAAGTAATTTGATTCCACATATTTTTTATATGGAACCCCAATCCCCAACACAGTTTAGCGACAAACATTATATATCTTATATTAAAAATAGATAAAAATTTGATTTTCAAATATAAATTAGTTATTTGTGAAACAAGGGTGTAAAAGAGCTGGTTTTAAATGAGTCTGAAATACTCGTACAAGTGGTTTTTAGTGTAATAATCATCGGTTTAGAGTTAAAAATCGTATTTTTCATACACATTTTTTCTGTATTTTCCTAAAAAATACACATTAAACAGATGATCGAAATCTGTTGTTATTACAATCTCCGTATGACCGTTATAATAACCACGATTAAAAAATGCAATTAAACGTTCAAAATGGCGCCGGAATTGACTTTGAAAAGCATTTGATCGATTATAACTTTCTTTTCTTTACTAGAGATTCAAAATTTTACTAGGGCCATAAATTGATATCGAAAAGCGAAACCTTTTGATACGAAAGTGCAAAAAGTATAAAACATATTTTCTAATTTATAATTTCGGACCTAAACCTCAACACTAGGTTGTATATAGTATCGCATCATATAATTGTTTTTTTTCTCTTTATATCAACCATAAATGAGATCATCATCATTTGTCATGATATTGAAACCAACTTAGGTATTTTCAACTGCACACTATACTTTCATTATCTTTAAATTTAAAAATAAATTGGTCCATAACCTTCTTGCTATAACTCGAGAAAACCTTGATGGATTTTATTATTTTTTAGAATTATTTGGTCCGGTATGTTTATAGGAGGATAAAAATTATAAAACAGTATTTTACGAACACTTTTCAATAATCAAAGCACTGTTCCCCGAGTTTACAACTACAATATACACAGTAAAACTGTTCCTTCGCTTCTAGGAAGAGAACGACTTCCAAATCCAGATTATTTTAAAGATATCTTTATTTTTAGGCAATATTATTTTGGTAATTCAAACGAAGACTGGATATAGTTAGAACACATTCCTATTATTTTCACTGGGACAAACAAAATAATTAATTAAATATATGGTGAAATATGAATTGCCCCGGTAATCTAAATTTTAAAATACACTTTTTGTTTCCTGTAAATTCAATTTTACACAAAAATTATACATCAACGCGAATAAAAGACTTATATCTTAAATTTATATAATGCAAAACATTTATTTGAAATGTAAATGTCATAAAAAGAAAATATTTTTCAATTATTGGAATCTCCATAATTTTGTTATTTGTCTTCAGCGCAACGTATTTTCCGCACATCAAATTACTTCTAAACACCTTAAATGATCATATCATTGTGCATTTAACTAAATGAAATTGATATTTAAATTAAAATCAGTGAATGAAATGTATTCCTTTGTTTTTGTTTAGGATATTACTGAAAAAATCTATCGATAATAAGAGAAGAAAAGAGCTGATGAAATTACGGAACCAACTCCCAGTCGTCAAATTTACGTTTTCGTCAACGTCAATTAACAAAGATGTTAAACAGTATATCTTTTTAATTAGTTCTATTTTTAAAGGGTCTGTCAAAACATTATTTAAATAAAAATTTATTTTCATTAAACGTCATCACCTGGAATATGTACGCATTATCTTTATTTGTTTTGGTGCATTAACTAACACAAATACGGAAATGTATGAAATTTTTGATAGTTTGGGGAGATGACGTTTACAACAATAATAATCGACTTAACCTATTATGTTTAGTGACTTTGATTTCAATTTACATTTGTGCTTGTTTTTGACTCCATAAAATTGGTTTGAATTTTATGGGAAAAGGATCTTCAAGTTAATTAAAACACTTAATAACTAAATAACATAATAGAATGCAGTGGTACATATTTGTTTGTGTATTTACGCAACAGGGAACAGGACAATAATTATTATTTATCAGAATACTTAAGATTAACTGAATTTAATAGAATATTGAAGAAACTGTTTTTAAAAATAAGTGGTGTACTTTGAAATATTATTCATCGTTTTTATTTATTAACTCTCAGGCGATACGCCGGGTCATTTAGTACTGAATAAAAATATACTCGCACAATCACAATAACTAAAGAAAGATCAGATAAATAATTTTGTAATGTTGTTAATATGATTGCTTTTTATAGTAATCACTATTCTATGCACTCTAATCTTTTAGGTACAAGATCCATAAAGGCTTTCTTAATGGACCAAATATTATTTTATCAATATCAATTTAAGTTTCATGGGAATATTTAATGACTTGTTGCAAAACTTTTTATTTTTTTAATTATTCATTTGTTGTTTATTCTTGTATTTTAATAAGGACTTAAGAACACAAATGAAAATAAATTAATCCTAAAGTTTTTTGCTGAAAAAGTTTGAATAGGTGCTAATAAAAGCTCTTAAGAAATATTAGAGTACTTTGTTTGAAACCCCTCTAAAATGATTTAAATTCAATCTTGTGCTCCAGTTTCAAAACCAGTTATTTATGGACTGGAAGTGGGTGTGAGTCGGACATTTGTGATAATTTGGGGTTCGCCTGATTTAATGAAGAAGAGAAGCGAACTTCTTTGCTGCGGTTCTCTAGACGTGGAATGCTAAAATAGTGCAAAATATCTTCTAGCGCGCTTCTTATGATCTCGTTTCTGTTGTTGTTGCTTGTAGTTTGTGTGCGGAGGTGTTGCTGTTTCTCCGCATCGGCATCGCTGCTTGTGTTTAAGGACGATTGCATCTGACGTAATGCTGATTTATGACATTATTGTGAAGAAGAAATTGAATAATTCCGGGAGTCGGATTTGGGAATTTATGAGTGCAGATTGGATGCTCTCTGGTAAATAAATTAGTGGCATGAAAACTTTCCAATTGCCATTTCCGATTACTTATATGATGAGGAAGAGGTAGTGAAGAAAAGAGAAGAAGGGGAGGGGTCGTTCTGGAAGAGTACAGTAGACGAATCTCTTGTCATCCATGGCAGTGGAAACTTGAAAATGTATTTTGAGGTGAACTGAACCATAAATAAAACTTTTCCTCACTACATTCAGCTCTCGTTTTCTCTCTCTCCTTCACCGAAATGCATTACTAAAGCAAATTGTATTCAATTGATTCTCGACTTGGCAACATACACCCATACAGCCATCATGCCATTCCTTTACACGTCACACATTCATTGCAAATTGGATACAAGACACAATTGATGGAAGACGACAAAGTTCTTGGCTAAATTTACATATAGTTTTGATCGTTCTTCTCTTTTTTTCATGTTGGAAGAAATAGGAAACGAATCATATCCATAGCAACATGGTTTTATAAATACGATGAAATGAGAAATGTAAGGCAATGTAACTGCTACTTACCGTGCGGATGATATGCCAATTTATTTCTGCAATGAATCGTTCGCCACAATGAAAATCTCGATAAGAGATGATTCGAAAAAAGATCCATCCAGTCACCAAAGTTTTAACTATCTATCCATTTATACGTTGGGGATGAATTTTTTGCAAGAGCCACTCTAAAGAGGTGAATCTCAATATTTTTGCCAAGCAATTCTGGCAACTGACACAAACGGGGACCGAACATTTGTCAGTATTATTATTAGTGGAGTTGAGTGGATGAAAGTAGAAAAGAAAGAAGCTGGAGAAGAATTGAACTTCTTTGATCCACCTTTCCATGGCCGCAATCCATTCCAGAGCACAACTTTGGAGACAACGCCTGAAAGTTTAGACCAACTGTAAAGATAAATCGTACCTTTCGTCACAAGCCAACCGGATGAGCTCCAGAAAGGAGAATGACTGGCTGGTTTTCAAGCACAAGCAAAAGAATCCAGTTCAGCAAAAATGTGCGGATTTTCATTTATATAACATAAAATATAATGACAGAGATTTCGTTTTGTCGTAACCAGAACCTCGGTTTAATTTGAAATATTATCGTGTTTTTGTAATAAATGACATAAATTGGATTCTTTTCTCTGTGCAAATTGCAATTATTCGGCATTTTTTAAATTGAAGATAATACGAATTTGAGGTTCCAATGAAATCGATTTGAATGAAATTTACAAAATTTTAAATTGTAAGAGATGATGTGAAATGCATGCTATTGAAACTGCTTTTAATTAAATTAAAAATTAATTCAGATTTACCATTAAAACTGTTATTAAATGGTGATAAATATATGATGATTGATAGTTATCAAAATGTCATGTTTATAGGATAAACATTTTATGATTATATCAAATCGATCTCGTATATTTGCATGTATTTATTCAATAAATTCATAATACTGGAAATTTTCTAATATATCTGTTCAAATTTAAATTACATTGAAAATTAATAGGTATTTTAAAAATGCATAATTATTTTATCATTGATCTTTTCAACTAACAGTGATTAATAATAATTAATAATTTTTTCTTCGACGACGACACAACAACCGTTACTGGTCTAGGTCTAACCAGTTGGTTTTTAGTAACTAAAGTTTTTCAACTGCCATATTTATTCATTTGTTAATCTTTCACAATTGACAATTGAATATCATGTCTATGAACACACTTTCTCCGAAGAAGATCATTTCTTTCACAACGTTCATCTGTATAAATTCATTGAACAGCAACAAATTACTAGTATTAGAAACATCCGGTTTATCTCTTAGATTCTGTGCACTCCATTGAAGCTTTGAGATACTGTCGGCGGTTGAACGAGTAGTATTGATGATATTAGTTGTTCGACAGTTGAGACCAAGGACAGTTTTGTAAATGTATTTAAACAAATAATAACCATGTTCTTAATAAAATCGAGTTATTAATTTCAAAAGAGAACAATTACGTTCTGATAAGGATTCAAGCCTGGGGCCTTCAAAGTGTATTCTGTTACAGCTTTTAACCAGCTGCGCTACCGTGGGCGTCATTTACTGTTTTAAAATATTAAAAATTATTATTTATTTATTTGTGTATGAGCATTCGTATTACAAGTGTAAGTTCACAAACGTATCCTTAATGAATATCCAGTTTAATCAACGATTTGAAGGTATCATCATATAGATTTTATTGCATTGTTTAAATAATTTTATACAGGGTAATTTACACGTATGGGTATTTTTTTGCGTATATATTTGATAGTACTTAATCATAATTTAAATGTCTATTTTTCAAAAACAAAAAAAAATTCTTTAAAACCAGTTAAACCGTTTCAGAGGAGTTCGGATTCAAACATTGCATTAGGGGAAAATATTTAATTAGGGGTAAATTACCCTTAACAATTATAACTGTATTTTTTTTTTATAATTTGACTTTTAACTTAGTCAACCCCACATGCCTACAATTTCAATGACATCGAATCAACCGCTTTGGAGAAGTACTTCATTAAACATTGCATGGTTTAAAGAATTTTTATTAAGGGTAGCTCATCCTTAACACGTATGGGTATGATTTTTTTGCGTTTGCATTTTATGGTGCTTAATCTTAATATAGTCCGAAATGGCATTTTTGTAAATATAAATTATAAAAAATTAGGTGTGTTTCACCCATAACATTTAAGAGTATAAAAAATAATGATTGACCTTAAGACAGACTTTTCCCACATAATCTTAAAATTTTTGTAAAATCGGTAAAGTAGATTTGGAGAACGAATGCTTCAAAAACTGTGACAAGAGAATTTTTTATATAAGATTCAATATTTCAAAATGAATATGATTTTTACAACTACAATACAAAAATAAGATGTAATAGTTTTACCTAATCCTTATCAATAGAATGTTATTATTATATTAATTGATTTATATAACCTAACTTTAATAAAGGAATGTAATTTTTAATTTTATTTGTAAGTATATCAATCAAATTTAATATAATCCATTTTTAGTTTTAAAAATTAAATAATTATAACAATTAAAATAAATTTTTATAAATCTTATTCCAATTAAAGATATGATCCCTCTATTCTCTTTATAGAAATAAAAATTTAATAATTGTTAGATAAGTACCCAATTCCTTTGAATGTAATTTATGCCTAATCGAATATTAAATTTTAATTTGGCTTGATCTAGATCAAACGATTGGCGGTCTAATTGATTTTGTCTTCCTCATCATTTAGTTTTCCAGGCTGGGGAACACGGATGTGCCAAAAATCAATGGGATTGGTAAATGGTAAGGGGGTCATTGGTTCGGACTAATGAATTTCAGTTTAATTTAAAACCTGTCAAATAGCGCAGTCGGGGTGTTTAATTTGCAGCCAAACAATTGCAAAATTGAAATGATTTAATAGTGGGAATAACCAAATTTGGGGAGAGGGGGAAGGAATGCTAATATGATGAGCGTTTATTTGGGGGATAAATCCAATAATAGCAATAATAATAGTAGTAATGGTTTCAAGGGAAAAGTGGGATCAGTTAATGTAGCCAATGGCCCCTGAATTTCCCTGTTCTCCCCCTTCATCCCTCTATCCCCAAATGGTTGAACTGTGGCCCGAGTGCTTATAATTAAATATTGATTTAGCGCTTAATTAACTTTAGTTGCGGTTACTATTTTAGTCCAACCAAATTATATAATTTCCACCCCGTAATTGCTCGAGAAACTAGCAACGCCTAAAGGGCTTAAAGTGGAGTAATATTAACAACGGAATGTGAAATATGCTTAATATCAATAGATATAAGATTATTTGAAAATATTAATATTTCACAAAACTTACAGATCAAATTGGACTATAAATTTTTAATTTATATTAACAAACAACTCCCGGGTTCATTTGCCTTTGCATTGCTGATCCAGTTCAAGACTGGGAAATCTCTGATTTAATTCCTGTTCCTCCAGGGATCTGTGTTATTACCTCCATTAATTAGTCAGTTAATTAGCTTTTCCCGGATTTTATTATTAAATTGTCAGACAGCAAAACATTATTTTTTTAAAATGTTTTTGCTATTACTTAAAGAATTATTGTTTTTTTTTAAATGCTCCCAGTTTTGAAAAAATGTGTAAAAAATTTTTATCTAGGGGAAATATGTACAAAATGGCATAGGGGTTGTTCTTGGAATTTGACTGTTTCTAGCTCGCATCTGACTTAGCTGTCTTGTAACCCAAATGGCTTTGGCTATACTGCCAAAATTTGAACGCATTCAGTCCATGCGTCTTAGTGCCTGGGCCCTCAGAAGTTTTTCCAGCGAAATAAGTTTTTATTTACATTTTGTTCAATTGAACATACTGGAAGAGTTTCGCTAATTTACATATTTTCCTGGTGCTTATTTTATTCATTAAGGATTCATCTTTGTCTTAAAATAAGATTTTCTAGAAATTGAATCCTATTTATATTTTTTTAAAATTTTTTTTCTTTCAAAGTGACATATGGACAATATGGCATACCTCTCATTTTATCAATTAGAGGTA
>JXOV01012269.1:1191-19919 GCA_001014945.1 Clogmia albipunctata
GGAGCTCCCTGGTTTATCAGAAACAGTACCATCTTAAGAGACCTACAAATGCACACCATCAGGGAAATTGTCGCAACTCGCAAGTGCCGCTACAGACACAGACTCCTACACCATATCAACGACACAGCTGGCCAACTATTGGCTCCCACCACCACCAGCCTCTTGAGACAACAGGAAAACTGAAAATATGTACATAAAGTCTTTTGTACCCCATTTACCCTAAACCCATAACACGTCCCCCTATCCCTTGTTGTGTTTACATGTTTTGAAAATGCCCAGGATATTCAATAAAAAAAATATCGATTAAACAGCGTCAACTGCTCTGAAGTGATCTCTTCGATGCGATATTGCTTTCTTCCAATTATTCAACAATTTGCCAAAATTTCCTTTTTCGAACACAATAAAAATACAAAGTAAAACTCCGATTTAGTTAAAATTTTCGCAAAAACTATCTAGGAGAATGTTCTAAATAATTAACAGGTTTCAGTAGCTTCATCGGACATCAGACCATTTCTCATTTTCTTTTCAACTGCTCTTCGTTTTCTTGCTTTGAACATTAGAATGGATATAGTCATAGTGATCGCATGGAAATACAATGCAATTATAAAGTTGCATCAAGTTCTTTAAGCCATGTAATCGAGGAAGCTGCAAACGTGCAAATTCGCGAACGAATTTTCTTTCTACGCAGTCCTCCACAATATGGGATGTTGTTTGTTCTGAATGTCCGCAGCTGCAAGATGGGTTGGTAATTGCATCTGCCTTGATCTGTTCGAAACCTGTTTAGAGAAGCCCAAATATTCCTGGGCAGGTCAAAGCCAGGAACCTTTTCATATGGACGCTTCCAGAGCTCATCACCATCAAAAGTCTCATTTATATCTTGGAATGCTGGCTGTCTTGATTTTAATCTAGTAAGCNGATGGGTTGGTAATTGCATCTGCCTTGATCTGTTCGAAACCTGTTTAGAGAAGCCCAAATATTCCTGGGCAGGTCAAAGCCAGGAACCTTTTCATATGGACGCTTCCAGAGCTCATCACCATCAAAAGTCTCATTTATATCTTGGAATGCTGGCTGTCTTGATTTTAATCTAGTAAGCTGTGGGTTTGTAATTAATTATATTAATCAATTTAATTTTTTTCACATTAAATGACAAAAAGTAAAGTTCTTCTTAAATGTTGATTATGGCTTTTAAATGCGGTTTAAATGATGAGGGATATTACGGGCATATCAGTGATACAGTGCAAGGTTGTCGTGATATTTTAAAAAAATGAGACCAAAAGTTCTATTCGCTTGACAAGGACTTCCCTTAATTGTATGTGTTTTAACCTTAATTTAGTACTGGGTTGTCTTCTTATTCTTTCCTTCGTATTTCGCGGAAAAATAGCTTAAAAATATGCGATTTGTATAAAATTTTGTATAAAAAAACTGGTTGGAAAAACACATAATTAAACACTCGTATCTATTAGAACTACTCTATTAGAACTCTACTCGAGTTTAATTATGGTCCTCTTTCCCATACGTTGTTTAAATAATTATTATGAATTTTCTATTCAGGAGAAAAAGTATTGTTTCTCTACATATAAATTAGTTTCCTCAAAGTGCTACGAGGATTTGCATCAACTTTCTTCTCGAAAACTAACATAAATGTTTTGAAACAAATATAACTATATTTAACTTTGCTTTTAGTAGTTTTGGTAATGGAACAATAAAATTCGAATAATAAACCGGGCATTGTTTGATGTTTCAATACCAAAAATGTTCATATTTTTAATGAATGGAAAATATTCAAATATTGTTTTCTATTTATTTGAATGCAATTAAAGTAAATCAGAAATTTATTCAAAAAATTTTTATGGACAGCATGTTTTATGAGTTTTAGATTATTATACAAGATTCTGTACAAAATGAAATAGAAGTAGTATTTGGAACTTATCGTTCAACATAATGTAATATGAATATCATTCTTTATCGTTATTGTGAATTTATTTTATTACCTTCTGTTCTCTTAATATTTCATATGAATGCTTTAAACAAATACAGTGTGATATGAAGATAGTAAATATTCAAGCGTTTAAATAAAAATATGCAGAAAATGGAATTAGTATACAAACACACACAATAGATTCATAAAATAGTCTTATCTATAAAACTTTAAAGAAAATAAGCAATCTGAATCAATTGAAATAGAACAGTCAAGGATATTCTGCTTAACATGTATAACCATCAAATGGCAATCGATTCTTTGAAACTTTGGAATGTTTTTTATTGAATATTACCTAACAACGATAATCGTAAAGTTTCCCATTTCTATCAAAAGAAAGTGAGAAACTGGAAAAATGTCGCTCTTAAAATAGATTGTAAGTATTTTATATATATAATTATTAGAAGAAAAAACTGTTAGCAATAAAATAAAATCGCAAATAATTTCGGATATTATTGAAATCTATAACGAACACCCTTTTTGGTAACAACTGGGACATAATTTTAACACGAAGAAATCGATACAAATAAATAGACCCATATTTTTAAGATTTGTAATCTCCACTTGTAAATGACATAAATCAAAGGATTTTAATAAATTTTTTACTCGAACGGAACTCACACAATTATAGTTTTGGTTATGGGATTATGAGCCAGGGTGGCCAAGGGCAAAGTCGACATCAAGCAAATTGATCTTTTGATTTTTTTTCTTTTCAGAATTACATTTACTTTCATCTAATATGCTGTTTAACTTTGAATTATAGCATTGATATGGTTTTAAAAAATTTGTTGCAAAATATAATTAGAAAAAACCCTGTCTCGATCTAGTTGGAATCTGATATCTGAATTTTCACAAAGAATTGGAAAACGGATTACCCTTATCTACATATAAATACAATCTTAAATTGTATTTGTGTGTCGACAGGTTTCCAGAAACATGACAACACATTTCTGTTTCATCCGAAACGGAATTTCCCATTTAGTATTTGCTGACAAATACTGACACAGAGAACAATGGAACAATAGACGATGTTGCCGGGGTGTGAGTCTTTTATTGGTAACGATTTTTTGACGACACAACAACCTTTACCAATCTGGGTCTATATAATTGGTTTTACATAATCAAAGTGATCAAATACTGTACCTATTTATTTGTCAATTTTTCCTCAATTTACAAATGAATAACATGTCGAAGAATTATTATTTGTTATTATGTGATTTGCTCCAATGACGGCGCGGTTCTCTAAAAGAGACCACTAAACAAATCCCTCAAAGTGTATTGGGAAGAGTAGATTATCAACTATGCCATACCCTTGTTAGGCGCATCACTTAGATTGAGAGCAACGCAAAGATAAATTAAAAGAAATGAACAGAGTGAAATATACCTGAGCAAAAAATATTGAAACAATTAAACAATTAAAGAATTTGGCAAGCACCTGTTGCGATTCTCTGATTGCACCATAAACAAATCCTATATAGAGCTTTTGTATTAACTAGTCTCAACAGAGCACACATACTACGAAGAAGACCATCCCTTTCATAACTATCATCAGTATCCATTTTTGGATTGGCAGCCAATTACTAGTAGTAAGATTCAGTTTGTCTTTGGATTTTATTCACTCCATCTAAGCTTTGAAAAATTGTCAGAGACTAACAAAATTATTGACGATACTAGTTTGTTAGTGGAAACGTGTAATGAATTTCGAAAGAAAAAAATTACGGTCTGAACAAGACTCGATCCAATGTCCATCGAGATGAATTCTGTGAGGACGCTTAACCAACTGAGCCACCTGGCCCGAATTCAGTAACAAATAACCTGTATAAATTGGAGATTAGTACTATGCATTGCCAATCACAAAACTAGTAACAATCCTGCATAGACAAGTCTCAGAAAGTCTAGAGTGTCTAGACCAAATGCAAAAAGGTGTACTACCATTGAGTCATTTGTCAATGGTAAGAGTGTTTTGAATACAAAAATTAAATTTTCTAGGACCTGACTTAATTGAAGAAGTATACACTGCATTTCATCCTTTTACGACAAGTGTCTTCGATTTAATTTTAGTTAATATCTCGGAGTGTATCAATTTGATCTCAATAATACATAAATTTAATGATCAATTTGCTCAATTTGGACCTATTTTTGTTCCTTATAACAATTCTGGTAATATTTTTAATAGATTCATAGCCGAAATGACTCGAACCCAGTCGTTCAAAATCAAAACAATGTATGGACGGTTTGTAGGAGTTTTAATAGTCTTCAAATGATTTAGGTTAAATACTTCGCTTTCGATACTCAACCTTACTTTATCTGAAATATTAATTTTTTATACTATTTTCTCATAATTGGAAATAAGGGGTATTTAGACTTTCAATGTGATCTACAGACGATGGTCAATAATAAGACCTTTCATCGTGCTAAAAAATACTCTCCGTGTAATGATATTATTTTATTGCGCTTCGATCTAGGACAATGTGATTTCTGGTTTTGAAAACGAGAATTTTTTTATTGTTAAACCTCAATCTGGTTTTTTGAATGGGTTATAGATAATAATAAACATTTTCGTTGAAATTGTAGTTTTTGAGATCATTGAATCACAGACTTTTTTTTAAAAAAACATCATTCTTCTTATTTTGTACCCAAAAATTGCCAGTCTGACAAACCTTAAAAGACTGAGTAAAATAGATCTTTCCTTCAATAAATTAGTTTAAATTAAAATTTTCCAACCTGATTATAAATGAGTATAAAGGAGTAATTGTTTTTCATGATTTACGACCATTCTTTGATCAACATTTAAAATATAATAAATTGAACTTAAATATCATATTCGTTTAAAATACAATTTTTAAGATTTGGTCCATTCATTTCTAAATAGCTTATCAACTCATACATTTATAGTAAATGAATAAGATTTCTTAAATTTTAAATTTACTTATTAAAATAGTCGTTTAAAGCAATTTCCTCAAAACTTACCTAATTTTAAAACTCCAAAATCAAAAACAACAAATAATAATTCACAAACACAACACTTTTAGGTTACATTTCACATTTGTAACAGGAAAACACTTTCACTGAATAAAATTATCTCCAATCAATGGAAAATTTACAAAGGAAGTCAATCGTCACCTGTAAATTGCAATAAATCAGTAAAGTGGCCAGTCAATAAACTCTGAAAAGCCGCGGCTTATGTCTCCTTCGTCGAAGGTCCAATCGGTCACGAGGAGAGGTCACTCACCTCGCGATCCAATAAAACACACAGACAACACATGTTGCGTTTCTTATAAAATAGAATTTAATTTTATTTTAATTGCAAAAATCACTTTGTACAATTATCATAGTTTTTTTCAGTGGTAAAATATCCTTTTGAAATTCCTCAATTATTCGTCGTCCTTTGCTCTAGAGATATTAGCAAATATCAGAAATAATAATCGAACTCGAAAAAGCACAGTGAGAGATAAAAGTCTTGGTCCCAAGGGCAAATCAAATTGCGAAAAATAAAATTACATTGGCAATAGAACAGATTTAGATTATCAGATCAAATCAATAACGGTGGGTTTATCTAAAAGCCTATTTCGTTATATAGATAGAAACTAAGGAATGATTGTTAACATTTAAATTATTTCAAAAACATCGAATATTACAGGAAATCTTTCCCAACCAAACTAACTTCCATATAAATTTGATCAAAATCTGTTACATTTTAATAATAAATAAAAAGTACTAGTGGTTTAAATGATTCTTTAAAATACTAGTACCATTAAAAAGCTTTTGACAGAACCATAATATCAATTTTATGCAACAAAAATGCATAAACACAATTTTAATAATGATTGTTGAATTATATTCTATATAAAGTTTATTGCATTATCCAATTTTACTATCACAAATTGTAATCTTGATTGTTACTCGTACATTACATTTAATCGAATGAATTTTGGTCCATTTAGTCAATCAGTAGTTAGAAACACAAAATATTTATACACACAAATTCAATAAAAGATAAGATTAAGTTCTTTAATGATCAAATTCAAGTGATTCTTCATAAATTAATTTTTTTTATATAATAAATTAAAAGGTTGCGTCTATTCATACTGAAATATATGATTGATATTAGGCTGTCCCAAATGAAACTTTACACTTGGAGAAAATCAATTATGATCGTTCGGTAAAACATAACACATCTTTAAATTATAGCTTTTACTTATTGTTTCGATAGTACTGTTATCTATTATAATTAAATTAAATTATAAGGTTTCTTTATTATTTTTTTAGGATAATTAGTAAGTACATGTTATTTATCAATAAAACCCGATTACGTAAAGCCTTGCTTTTGAAAATTACTGCATATAATGCGGAAGAGTATCAAGTAGAAAATAAATAAAAAGTTTGATTAAAAAAATTAAATCAAATATATAACCTTCATAAATTGATCAAGAAAAAATCTCTTCTTATATTTCTAATGACGATATATGAAAAACTGGTTGATATATTTTTTAAAAAATCATTTACCTTGTTATTATTGTGATTTAATTCTTCGTACGAAAAAAATGAAAATATTCTTATTCGCAAATTAAGTGATTCAAATACATACGACAAAATTGAAGAAAACATTCAAACCCAATTTAAAAAATGCAATTAAATGGACTAATTTGTATTTTTAATAAAAGTTAGTGTTTTTTAAATAATTTTAAATGTGGTTAGAAATTAATTAAACTTTAGGGTAAATTCTTAAACTAGAATCACCTCAAACAAGACTCCCCTTACTTTAGGGTAAACACACGAGACTATGGTACAACTATTGTTACTTCCGTTGATACAGGCTGTAACTACTGATACTAAAATGACAAAAAAATACTGATCTACAAACAACAAAATAGGATTCGATGCTATAACAAGGCATGTTTTAGGAATATGTTGCACATGTCAACAGTTTTTAAATCTCCAAAACTGGCCATAGATTGAATACGCTTTGCATTTAAAAAAAAACTTATTTGAAGGTCTCGGTTTCTGTTTATCGAAAGGATGTGATTTTATCGCTTATAGAGTTCTTACTTAGGCTTCAGGACTGAAAAATACTAAAGGCGTATCATTCAGCGTACTGCTTATAATTAAAAAAAGGTTTAAAAATTTGGGCTCCAAGTGTAAAGTTTCATATGAGACAATCTAATGGAATCAGTTCAAACAAGATACTCCAGACTGTAGACACAACCTAAATAAATTCACGTGTATTTTTAATCATTATTAACAATCTGTTCTATTAATCCAACATAATGAAGCTCTCAAGGATTGGTGGGATGGGATTCTCTAAACAAAACAAAAAAAGTCGTTAAGGCGATTTAAACAAAACTAAAACTCCAAAATCATAATAAAAGTTCATTTATTGCATAGTTTTGCTCTATTCGGAAGTCATTCTCCTACTCCCTTCTTCCATAAACACGTGTCTTGCTAGATAGATTAATCAAGTCTCGAGCGCATTTCATTTATGCCGCCCCGGGGGAAACATATTTAAATAAGTAACAAAATAAATCGTTCATAAATAAAAATTAAATTAAGCCTAAACAGAAAAAAAAATTACAATATTTGCATAATTTCAATAATCAATTAAATAGTAAAACTTAAACATAAAAATAGCTTAAATAATAAATAAAATGATCTATAGCGCGCGCTCATCCTGATCCGTCGACTGTGAATATAACCATAACCCACACTCTGTCAGCATTTCACACGTTTCGAGTTTTTTCTTCTCTTCCATTTACTAAATAATTCAAGTAAAAACAATCATAGTTTATATATGTACAAATTGATAATAATAGATAATTAAATTATAATATAAAAACACGTTTACATGATTTCGTTGCTTTACAACTAATTTAAAAAAAGGATTACAATTATTATCAACATAATTTCTGTTATAATAATATTAAATTAGTATAATAAAGTATAAAAAGAGAACCTCGATTATAATAATAGCATTTGTTTGTAGCCGTATTTCCTTTTCTTGTTAAATATTAAATATATTTAGAAGGTAAATCATAAAATCAATTTACAATTAGTCTCTCTCGTCTTAACATAAATCATTTGTATTAATAATGGTGTGTTTGTTTCGCTTTTGTGTGATTTGGCAATAGAAAAACATTTGTATGCAAGGCAGGATTTGGTGATGAAACAAAAAGGACGATTGATTTCTCTAAAATTCTTTCTCTCTCTTTCTAAATAATTCCCATCTTTTTTTAAAACTAATATTCTGTTTGATTTGAATTTCTCTTCCTCTTTTTGTCGCTTCTAAAATTACATTCCCCACCTCTAAACCATCCATTCCCAAATTACAATTGACTAGAAATTAAAATATAGTTTAATAATTAATTAGTTTAATTACAAAATGTACAACGTCACTTAGCTTTTATAGGTTAAACGTGGATAGTCTCTCTCTCTTTCTTTAGTGTCTTCCTCTTTTTCTATTAATGTATTACAAGATTCGAGACTTTCTCAGATACACAACATCTCCCTTTATTGTCCTTTTTAAATATATATCAAGTAAATCTCTAGTAATTTTCCTTCCCTCCACAATCCCGTGCATACAAAATAAACAAGATCTACTCAAAATCAAGGCTCTTAATATCGCAATTTTTCTCTTTTCTCTTTTTTTATAGAAAATTAACATTCTAAATAGAACCACTTTTGTCATAAGCAAGTCATAAATAAGAAAAAAAGAAATCAAGAAAAGGAATAAAAGAAGAAAGATTAGAAACAATTCCAAGATAATGGAAATTCAATTAATAGATTTCAAATCAAAAGTAAAAAAAGAACCAATAACAAAAAAATATCAAGTCTCTAGTGCCTTTTTTATGTTGAAAGGATTCACCCCAACAGTCCCTTCCCTCCCTCCTCCCCTTACAATTCTCCTCCTTTATTCCCTCTTTTGTTAAAAACATTGGTATACACAATCTAAATTCATTAATTGATTCAATCTTTGAGAATTTTTAGTTTTTTTAGCTTTCGCTGCTCCTCCAAGCACTAAATTAAATACAATCTCTCTCCCGTATGAGCAAAGACAGTCCAATTCACTTCTGAATTAATTGGCGCAGCTTCTGCAGTCCCGCCCTGACATACTTTACGACACTGTAGATGGAACTGTGCAGTGTCATTGGTCCGTTTTCGTGGTCGAGAGCGATAAAAAAGTCTGTAAAAGTTTGAGAAAAAAAACGAAACAATTTGTAAACAATCTCACATCAAAACAATTCAAATCATTTTATTACAAATAAAATAATTTACCTGTATGATTCCACTTGGTAACGAGACCGTCCGCCTGGTCCCACAGGTCATGACAATTGGCTAGGTACGCTAAAAATGTACTCTGCTTCTCAAATGCTCGATAAGTCTGAAATAGAAAGAAAGAAAATTGATTATGAATTAGATTTTAAGGTTATATAAAATTAATGTTTAAGAATCAAAGGATATGTGAGAGGTTAAGAGGATAATATGATCAGTTCTATAAAAATATATTGAGAGTTATAATTCATGTTGATACTACAGTTCTATTTTTACTAAACGTTGCTGTAATTGAGCATAGAAAGTCGCTCAGCCCCATTTAAGTTGTCCAGATTTTTAATGTTGAATGTGTGACGTCATTGGTTGCACTGTCATTCATTGTTTTAGAAGTATTAGACCCCTTGGACTTGAATTGAGGACTAGACACATGTATATCGTTATCTAGATTCTATATTGTACTGAATTTAACAATATTTTTTAAAAATTTTATTAACTTTTTGACCGAATTGGGTGAGAAATATATTAGGAATATTTTCGCATTTACGAATTATAGAACCAAAATATTATCTTAGACTGATATTGAACGTATTTAACTACTTTAAAAGACTTTTGTTATAAAATTATCACTAATTTTCTTGCAGCAAAATAAAAAAAAATGAAAAAAAGCGTGGTTAATGACGTTTCGCTACAACTACAATCACATATTACTACAATCTTATTCTTAAGTAGCGTTGAAAGCATAAATATTTTTGTTATTGTTAGAACCACAACTAATTTTAATTAATAACTATGTTGTAATAAAAGAAAATTATGTGTTTAATATGTTTCTACTTAATGCGATTTGCACAAACTTTTTTATTTAAAAACTTTAAATCAAATATTGTATTTTATAATTATTTAAACGAAGTGGGGAAAATGGACCATAATTAAACAATAGTAATGTAAAAGTATAGAAAACGATTGAAATGAGTTTTCCAAAAGATACATGCGAGTGTGTAATTATTTCCAACGAGTTTCTTAGAAAATTTTATACAATTCATACATTTATTAGCTATTTTTTGGAGAAATATGAAGTAAAGAATAAGAAGACAACCCAAACTGATTAATAAATCATAGTCTACTTTATTATAGAGGCAAAAAAATGTCAAAATATATTTTCATTCTAAGCTACTTAGATCAAATAATAATTCACAGAGGAAACATTGCCTACTAAAATGTAAAGATTTTTCAATAGAAATGTGTAAAAAAATAAAATAATCAACAATAATTCTTTATTAAAAATCTTAAGCAATTCAATAAAAATCATTTAATAAAAAAATTAAAGGAAATCGCAATTTAGTTTTTAAATTAAAAAAGTCATAAAAATGAGAATAAACTTTACAAAAACATATCTTTGGAAAATCTAGTGTGAAACTTAAAATGTCTCAATAAAATAGTTATCACAAAATACTCTCAATGATAAATAGTATTTTGTTCTTACCTGGACCGGCAACAGTGTCGTCTGCCCGCTGGTGTTGGAACCTACCGGCGGCCCAACTCCTCCCCCAATATTGCCCCCCGTTGACGGCGATATCGGTGACGGTGTGTTCCCATTCTGTACATCGCGCTTCGTGTACTCGAATATGGTCCTTTGTACCTCCCTCACCTCAGGTCTAGTTATTTTAAACAGCTTTAAATACAATAACGATTGGCACCGGAGACTGTAAAAGAGAATATTCAAGTTGTATAAGATAAAATTTGGTGCTGATTGCTCATTTGACTCACCTTAAAATAGCCACTTTGCTATGTAACCGGCCTTGCATCGAGGAAGTGTGTTGTTGTCCTCGAAACTTGGACGATATAAACCTAAAATGAAATGGAAAGATAGGATTAAAACAATTCCAGTCATTTCTCTTTTAACATTTCAAATACCTAATCAACTTTAACGTTTCCATGTACATTGTGAAGGCTCTCCCGTGATCTATTGATTCCCGCTCCATTTCATTACCATAAATTAAAAAATAAAGAACCGCCTCCAGATAGAGCATCGCCTGCGACAATTGGTCTGGCTCCTTATCGGCCGCGTGTTTCAGTCGTTGTGCTTCGTCCAAATACCATTGTTTGTTCCTAGAACGTATGAAATAAAATTTATTAGTTTTTCTTCCATATAAATTTGATGAATTTCTTTCACAGAGGACACACTATAATAATAAATAAAAAAAAAAAACACTAGTGCTTCAAAGAATTCTTTAGAGCACTTGTGTTATATATCTTTAATAGAACAAATTTTAGTGTCATAATATCAATTTTATGCGTCAAAAATATTAAAAAATAAATGTGGTACTTTGTAGCCCTAGTGCGGCAAAGTTTGTTAAAAGTTAGAACAGTGTCATATATTGAATATAGATTCCTATACAAATCAAACCGGTGCCCTGATGACAACCGAAGAAATCCAAATAAAACCGAAATAATCCGAAGCAACGTTATCAATTTTTTCATATAAAAAATTTTGAATCACTTTAAAACAATCAACTAAACGTTTAAATTTAAATCTCAAATCACAAAGATAAGACTTATCAACAACAAAAACAAATTTGAAAAAAATATCCATTGCATCGAGATTTTACGGATAAAAAATTCAATTGTAGGTAATGCTACTTTTCCTAATCACAAATTTGGACCTCGACTACGGAAAAATGATACATTGCCCACAGTTGCGTAAACTACTGTTATTAACCTACAGAA
Source organism: Clogmia albipunctata (assembly GCA_001014945.1). NCBI lineage: Eukaryota > Metazoa > Arthropoda > Insecta > Diptera > Psychodidae > Clogmia > Clogmia albipunctata. The sequence continues at coordinate 13,160 of JXOV01012269.1, forward strand.
TTACATTATACATTATTAAATCAATTCTAGATCTTAGTAGCCGGGATGGAAAATATATTTTGACATTTTTCTTGTCACTACAATAAAGTAGACCATATTTTTTAATCAAATTGAATTTTACCCCATTAAACACTCGTATCTTTTACATTTCTCGTGTTTAATTATGGTCCATCTTCCCACCTGCTGTTTAAATAACTATTAGTTTCAGATTTTTGGCTTATGTGATTTTTTTGCCTTTGACTTTTTGACAAATTTTNTTAGACCACGTTTTATTAATCAAATTGAATTTTACTTTACAAGTGTTTAATTGTGATTCCTTTTCTCCACACGTTGTTTAAATAACTATTAGTTTCACTCACATTTTGGGTTTATGTGATTTTTTTCCTTCAAATGGAATTAGAAAATATATGNGGAAAATATATTTTGACATTTTTCTTGTCACTACAATAAAGTAGACCATATTTTTTAATCAAATTGAATTTTACCCCATTAAACACTCGTATCTTTTACATTTCTCGTGTTTAATTATGGTCCATCTTCCCACCTGCTGTTTAAATAACTATTAGTTTCAGATTTTTGGCTTATGTGATTTTTTTGCCTTTGACTTTTTGACAAATTTTCATTGATGGTAACAAATTGAATTCTAGATACTGACGTTAATTCTAAAACAACACTGGATTCCAAAAATAATATTTGATCCACAAAAGAAAACGAAATAAAAAAAATCGTAGAAAATTGTGCAGTATTATTCTAAAAAATCCGAAATGAATCTTACGTGTTATTTTTGGCAACTTCATCCTCGTTCGTACACTCAAAGTACGACACGTAAATCTTCTTCACCAGCACCGGGGTATCTGGGACCGCTCCTCTTAATCGCTCGTGGTTTGTGGGCACCATCGGAACGTCATTGACCAGCTCGTTCGGCTGCTGCTGCGATTGATGCTTGGACGAGCTCTTTTTCGACTTTTTCGAACTCGACGAAGACGACTTCATGGAACCCGACCCCGAACTCGACCGCCGCTTCTTCCTGTCTTTAGGCACATAATCACCCAACAGTTTTGATTGCTGTTGCTGCTTAGAATCTAAATCTGAGGAGGAAAACAAGATGGAATGAGAAATCGAATTTGTATTGGGATGGTTTTTTGAGTCAAGATAATATGTCTATAGTAGGGAAACATTAATTGTCCAATTTCTGTTGGTGACTAGTTAAAAGTCCTTAAAGATTATTATCAATGAATTATAAATTTAGTCTTTTATATTTTTAAAATGTTTAAATAGTGAATTGGACATTTAATGTTCGCTATTAAGGAAATGATGAATGAATGTGAACAGATGATTTGTTATGAAATGGTAAGCGTTTTCAATCAAAAATGAATAATTCTATTAAACAACATGAAATTAACATTTTATTGGAACTTAAAACGTGCCTACAACAAATATAAAAAATAAATAATAATAAAAAATAACCATTTTATATCTACTGTGTTTTTTGAGAAACCCTTTATTCTCAATAAAAGGTCTTTTTATGAAAAAAATCGAGTATTTCTTTAATAAAAGCAATGAAAATTTAATGATAAAGATGAACGTCTAAAACATAGTTTTAACCAAATACCAGCCATGGATACGATTGCAGGGCCATAACCTTTTCAATTATTTTTTAAAAGACCAATATGAACTTTTTGACTGAATGTCCTCAATAATTTCACTAATTTCAACTTGAAGTTAACTTAATAAAGTAAAGGTTCAATAACAAGATTTCTGTGGCGAATTGGGCATTAGTTTAGAGAATTTCGATTGCAGAATTTTAGACAGGTTCAAGTCAATTTACCAACTTTAATATTTTAGCATTCTTTCCTCTTTATAACGTAATAAATAATTATTACTCGGAAAACTGGTTTTACTTTTGATATGGAAAATTAAGACAAAAGTTAGCAAATACATTACTATGGAGTTCTTAATATTTGTATAAACTTATTAACAAAAGTAAAAGCTGGTATATAATGATATCCGTTCGATTGAAAACTAATAATTCTTTTCTAAAATTCGAAATTAAAGTGTGAGAAAAACATAAAAACATGTTAAATAATAATACAGTAGAATATTAAGTGAACCAATTCATGTTCGAATTCAAAAGTTATTACTCTAACTTATATTGAAAATAAAATTATATATTTAACAAAAGATATTCAAAGGAATTTAAATAATTTCATTAAAATTAACACCGATTTGAGCTTCTGATACAGAAATAAAGACAGAAATTAGACTCAATATTTTAATCTTCATAAATTATACATCCTTTACTATTAGCGTTCTAAATATTTAGTTAGACTCATTAAAAATGAAAGTAATAACATTTAAACCAAGAAGACTATTAATTTTTAGAACCATAAATAGTTATATTCTTACAAATATATATCAATTTTATGTATCTAGAATTGTAAGTGAAAACGATCGAAAAATATAGATTAAATTATAAAACAGACTGGATCCTATTTAATTGATATAATAAGTAAAATTATGATAAAGATTATTTTAAAATATTATAAAAATATGATTGTACTATTAGTTTTAAACAATATTAAAATTTATACAAATAACAAAAAAAAAAAAACAAAAAATAAATTTACAAATGAAACCGAAGAGGAAAACAACAAAATGAATTTTGAAAAACAAATTACTAATAAATAAATAAAATGGCTTTAGGAGCCCTAAAAACTACAAAACGAACGAAAAAAGTAAAAATTACCACTGTCATTATGTAATGATTTAGTGTCCTGTTCTGTGGTGTCGTTACATGTGTTATGGATGTTATTATTGTTAGTGATGATGGTGTTGGATGATGAAGATGAGGTAGTTGTGATGCTAGTGGTTGATGATGCTGTTGTGGAGGATGATATGCATGAAGAAGAAATCGACGCTTGTTTGTCTTCATTCAGAATAATCGGTTTAGTATCCATAAACACTGAATCGTCCGTTTTCGACAAACTGGACGACAAATTAGAGGACACTTCACTCATCGAATTACCATAATCACTGTTCATCAGTTCACTTTTCACTTGTTGCTGGCTCTGCTGTAGCTGCTCCCTCTCCCTCTTGATGCACTTGGGCGATGTGAGATGCGCGTCCATTGCCGAGTGATGATGATCCATCGAGTTACTGTCCCTGCTGTACGGGGACGGGAAAGTAGTCCTTCCATTCTCCACTTTTGACGACAAATAATCACCACTTGCACTTTTCCGCACCACGTGATTCGAATTGGAATTCAGCCTCTGGTCTCTGGACTTACCACTACTACTATTAGAGTCCCATGAAGTCGTCTTGGGACTGATTTGGGACTGTTTGCTCTGCCTTGGACTGTCTTTGTTCGACGCTGTCAAACTTAAGGAAGATGAAGTCCGAGTATTGCTACTATTACTGGTGGTTAGAACGTGAGATTGGCCGTGTTTTTCCGCGGTTTTAGAACGTACTCCGGCTGGCCTGTTAATGTGATAATCACTTCGCGGTGGGATTCGTTTTAAACGGGCCAATTCAATTTGACAGATAATTGGCTTCTTTTGTTTCTGTGTGCTACTGCTATTGTTATTGAATTTGGCCTGCTGAGATGATGCATTCACTTGTTGCTGCTGCTGATGGTGGAATGCATTTTCTTTGGCCAACTGTTGCTCCTCAGAATGGTCCACTATCACCACTTGTCCCTTGCCCTTCGCCCCACCATCTCCCCCTTTACCCGGCTTGAACAAACTACTCAGAATCTTACTTTTATCACTTTTCAACTTGTCTTTTACTTTCTTCTCCTCCTCACGATCACTGTCTTCACTATCACTGTCCGAGTTGGACGAAGAGCGAGCTGGCGGGGTTTGTTTCGCGGGATTTGCAGCATTTGCCACCACCTGGGACAGTCTTGAGGAGGCGGGGAGTTTCGCTACAGGAGAACTGACCTCCTTCTGCTGCTGGATCAACAGCTTATTGGCCATTGGCGAGGACACTGAGTTTGAATTCACCACCACCTTTTTACTTTTCACTTTTTTCGGCACTTTCTTCTTCACATGACTCCCCTCTGAGTTTACTTCATCATCACTTGAGCTCGAATTACTCGAACTCGAACTGCTTCCACTGCTCGAACTAGAGCTGCCCTCCGTCTGCCTCTTGCGCCCATTTGGTAAGTTCTCCGCTTCCTCCTCCTCAGGAGGAATGACCACGGTTCCAGCGGGATTGATTTCAGGCTCTTGTTGATTAATAGTCGTCCTTTCATCTTCCTCAGAGGAAGAGGAGGTCGTTGTGGAACTGGAATCAACTGATGGAGATCGACTTCTCCTTTTTCTCCGCCTACTACTACTATTCGAATCTCGTCGCTTATGTTTTAAAGAAGTTGAATTGGTTGTTGTTAAATTTGACAGTCTTTGAGACGAAGACGACAATGATGACGTTTTCCCACTTTTAGCGGGACTGCTACTGCTATTTACCAACGGCGCCGTCCCACTCGTCTGCTGTTGTTGCTGAGGCACTATTGAATTGTTACTAACAATATTACTACTAGTTGTATTACTATTTGCTACGGAATTGTTTTTATTACTAGTCAATTTTGATATTGATGTCGTCGCTTCTTTTTTAACTGTTTTCGAGGAAGACTCGATCGGTTTCTTCTTCTTTTGACGCTGGTGCTTCTTTTGATCTATGGATTTTGATCTGCTCCGGCGCCTATTCACGTTCTCATCATCACAGTCGTTGTCGTCGCTCGAGTCCGATGACAGGGTGGTCGCTGAGGAGGCTGTCGTTCTGCTGTGCTTTGTCCGCAGCCGCTTTTGCTTCTTCTTTTTCTGCTGCTTCTGCTGTTGGGTCTCTAAACCTTGGTAAAGGGCCTGTTCCGCCGTCTCTGAGAGACTGGAAATGGGCGTCAATTTGTACTGGTCCTTGGCAGCGGCGAGCACTCGTTCTATTTCGTCCGATTCCACCACATCGGAGCTGTCAAATTTGTCTAAGGGGCTTTTAGACGGACTCTTATCGTCCTCAAAGGCGTCCAGGAGGGATCCCCCCGTTCCCACACTGCCAATCGGGTCCTGTTGCTCCAACTTAATGTGGGAAAACGCCGACTGACTTTGCTCCTCTTCCCTCAACGAAAGAGGCTCGTTTTTAATCATTTGCCCGCTTCCAAGGGGAGACGTAAGCTGCACTGTGGATAGGGACGTCGCCCCTTGGCTAACCTCACTCTGCACTACTGGCTTCGCAAACTGGCTCAAGTTCCACTGCTCCAGCTTCGTCGTGGGACTGTTCGCGGGCGATAAACTGGGCGCAATCAACCTCGGCTTCACCACCGCCTCCTGCTGCTGCTGATGCACCTGGGAAATCGCCACCGGCTCCGATCTGGCCACCGCCAATGCCGCCTTCGCCTCGTCCTCACTTGACGACTCGTTGCTGGACACCGACTCGTCAGATTCACTAGAATTGTCATTGGTTGGCGAGGTTCTAATAAAACATTTCGGATATTACAAAACGACTGATTTCTCTGACGAAATCAACATCTGAGATCTGATCTCTACTTACGCGACAGCAGACGTCTTCTTCTTCTCCACGCCGCCTCCACCTCCCCCATCGTCGCTGTCCGACACGTTCAAATCGTTTAGAATATCATTGTTGTGCTTCGAGGAACTTCGGTTGTTGGTTGGTTCATTAAAAAGCGGAGGTAGTTCCGTGTACTGGAAAAGAGATGAAAGAACAGTTTCCAAGATTAGTACTGATAGACTTTCCAGAAAATTGAATTATCTTTTAGACAAGAGCTTCCTTGATAATTATTTTAATTAGAGTTTGATTAATCGATTAAATTGATCCGATACAAAGCAAATTCATCTTGATCAATATTAAATAATTATTTAAACAATTAGGTTGATAGGATACATTATTTTACAATAGGGCTCTTTAAATTTACGAGCGTAGCGAGTGTTTCTTGTTATTCATTAATAGTATAAATGGTAATCCAATTAAATTGTATACGGTTTATACAAGCTTCTTCGATATACTTTCTTATTAGAACTTGATTGATTTATTAAACTGATCCAAAGGCAACTCGATTTAAAAAGCATTTTCAAATATATGCAAATATAGAACATATATGAACAACTAAAGCATAAATTCAAACTCTGGTTATAAAAAAAAGACTGTTACATAGACAGGATAAAAATTAAATCAAAATTAATGAATAATAGATAAAGAGAATAAAATTTCAAGATTAATACCGATTGATAAGATAAATTTCCAATAAATTAAATTATCTTTTAGATAAGAGCTTCCTTGCTAATTATTCTGCTAATAGTTTGATTAATTTATTGAACTGATTATATTCAAAGCATCGCCCTTGCGAATAATAATTCATAGTAAAATTATATTTTACAAGGTAAACGGATATTTCCTACTTAATAATCGATAATGAGGTTTTCAGAAATTGCCTTAAGAATTCTTAAAAAGTAAAAGCAGAAAAAATTACACAATGAATTTTATCTCCATAAAAATAATGCCTTTTGGAAGAAATTTTTAAGGTTTATTAATAAAACAAAATTCTTATTTTAAATAAAAATAAAACATTAATTGAAACAATTGGGGTTCACTGTCCCGTCTTCCGTCTTGTGTAAATTTCATACAAATTATATTTGAGCTTTATAAAAAAGAAAAGACCTTCCCACCTTTCCTTTTTAAAAGTGTTTGTGACTGTTGATTGGAAATCGACACGTTCGCCAACTGGTGGCAGTTTTTGAAACCGATAAAAAAA
>JXOV01012272.1:0-14409 GCA_001014945.1 Clogmia albipunctata
ATCAAACCACTTGAAGACAGTCCCAAGGAAATTTATAAAGACCCAAAAATTTTGAAGGAATGTGAAACATATGTAAAAGAAGAACCTAATCTAGAAGCTAAGGGAGGTGTTGACATGGCTTCTAATCCTGATTTTTCTTTTATCAAAAACGATAAAACAAATAATTCGGAAAATGATTCGTTAACAACTTCTACTTTCTTTACGTCTGACCAAACAGACGTTTTAGAATGTATATCTGAAATAAAAGTTAAGACCACTGGACCAGAGGGAGCTGAAGATGAATCTCCGTTGTTGACAGAAGAAACAACTTCATCAATAACTAATGTGACAGACAGGTTTGAGTCTTCGGATGTTATAGCTGATGAAGATTCCTTAGAGAAAACTTTACTACAGAAGAAGAGCGAATCAAATGAAACTATTGAAACCAAGGGTTTTGATTCGTATAAGAAGAATGTTACTAAATCTGAAATGAAACAAACTTCTTGTGAAGTTCATGTCAGTAACGACGGTGATAAAATAATAAAAATAGATTCAACATCACCACTAAGTGATCTAACGGAGTGTACTGAAAGTGCGTCTGTCATTGAGTCAATAATTGATAATAATAAAATTGTTCGAGAAAAGATTTCATCAAAGTCTTTGATATCTTCTACATCTGAAGTGTCAGCTAAGAGTGAAAAACAGAAACACCCCATTAAGCCCATGCGAAAACAAAGAAAAGAAACAAGCGAAGTGTCTTTATCCAAGACTACTTCTTCGGATTCAAGTTCAAGCCCAAGTAAATCCAAATCGAAAGAAGTAAGGAAAGAAACCTCTTCAATTCAAAAGTCATCCAAATCGAATAAAATCTCAGTTTCGAAATCAGTGACAAAATCTGTATCAATAGATTCAAGCAAATCTGTTAATGCCAATGTATCAGCGTCGTCGACAAAAAGTACAAACGTAACTACCTCATCACGTGTTTATGGTTACATGCAGTCGACGGTATCTCGAGATCAGAAGATTGGACGGTCGTCTACTATAAAAGAGCGAGAAGTGACTGCACCCATCAAGCATACGCCTTCAATGACTAGTGATAAAAAAAGACTAAAGAGCAAAGATTCTCAGGAAGAACATAAGAAGTCAAATCTAATTTCTTCCGATACAACTGATAAAACAATCAAGGAAAAGGTGAATAATGAAAAAAACCTGCAACAAACGAGGGCTTCCACCAAATATGAATCTACGAAAACAACTTCAAAAAGTACAGAATCCAAGTCAATTAAGTCGTCATCTGACGAAGAAAAAACTAAAATATCTCATGTTTCAAAAAGAACGCCATTCAAAAAAACAGTTACAACAAAGGCATCAAAGGATGCTCTTAATCAGAAATTGGTACCTACTACGGAAAAACTACCTGAGACACTAGAACAAGAACAAAATTACAAGTCCAAAGTGTTAGCAACAAAAAAATCATTTACCAAAGCTACTACAAAATTTGATAGAAACTTATCTGGTAAAAAAGAAAAGGCTGATTTCGAAAAAGTTGTTATTGTATCCAAAGAGGGTCATGAAGTTAGTCAAGATTTCAAAAATGATCGTACAAGGTGCAAGTCCGCCTTACAATATCCTTGTCGGGAAGTTCTTGAAGAAAAATATGGAACTTCTTCTTTACCAGCAAGTCCAAATAGAATGCAGAATCGGTCTGAAAATCAAATTATTACCAGTGAAGTCTTTACTAGAATAGTAGATACATCTCGATCTATCGAAGTTATATATCGACAACCCCAGCTGTCTAAACCCACACTCCATGTCGAGTCTAAAAAACCGGAAAAAGATACAGATAACAGCTTCATTGAAACCACTGACTCGAGCCTATCTGACTCTATCGCCTTGCCCTCGTCGTCATCGGACCACGAAGTAGAGCCTAAGCGAAAAGGAGGCCTGACCTCACCAAAACCATCAAAGCGCCTGGTAACCGTTATCGAAACAAAGGGTAAAAAAGAGACCTCATTCGAAGACACATCCGGAAAAAAGAAAACATCTGTACAGATGGAGAGTAAAATTTCACCAATTCTTGATTTTCGCTCTGTAACTCCCCCCAGAACCAAGCACAAGTTTAGTTATGAGTCCACGGATTCAGGTAAATAAGTACATTTGTTGGGCTTCTTCTGTAGAACTTTTATAGAAACACCTTCCAATTTTTATTTATTTATTTTCTTAGCTTATCGTTTAATGCCAAAGATGTCACATATTTTACTGAACATTTTTTTTCAACCTATTTATTGACTAATAAAACTCTCTTTAGAACATCAAGACTAAACTCATCCCGAAAACCTAATAAAATGGCTGACATTCCCGTTATATCAATCACAACAGAAAAATGCTCAGATGATGAAGGCATTTCCGAAAAAGATCTCATACAAAACCAATCAAACGTAAATACTGATGTGGAAAATCTGGACAGTAACTCAAGCAGCGACAATGGAAAAAACTCAACATCTCTGATCGCAGGTCGGAGGAAGTCCTCAAAGAAACGACATAAAATTCTCACAGATGTTGAAGATATGCTGGATTCTGATTCCGAAGATGATGATAAAATTGAAGATCAGAACTATGAAATTAAACTCTCCTTGGACGAATTTTTGGATCATGGATATCTGGACGAATCAGCCAAATATTCTGGTCAAAGTGAATCTATGCACGACGCTAAACCCCAACCGAAAAGACCATCTCCATGTCTGAACGTAGAACTGACAGAAGCTGGAGGTATAACCGACTGCGAAAATGTTGAAGGATCTGATAACGATGAATCAGAGAAATACGATTCTGAAAAAGAAATGAATTTTTTCTTAGAAGAGCCTGGAACAGTTGCCAGTCATGATACTTTAAAAAGCAAAATGGAAGTTGAACATCATCTTACAGACAGTAGCAGCAGCTCATCCTGCAACTCTTCCGACGAAATGTTAAGTCCATACCATCAGAAGCGAAGTCAGAAAATGTATTTAGCATTATCCGATACTGAAAATATAGTATTTTCCGACTACGAAACCCAAAGATCGAAGAGTCCTAAGCCTAAATGCAGCAAAAGAGGTCAAATACCAGGTAATGTAGAGTTATTAACCATGCAAACCAGTGATAATGAAGATACCATAGAAGACTCTCTAACTTCACCTGTTATCGATATAACTTTTGCAACAAAACCAAAATCATGTCTTAAAAAGAAAACAGTGCCAAAAGAAACAAATTTCTTAGCCGTAAATCAGGAAGACTTACAGGCGAATACGGATGTTGAAAATCTCGATTCATCTGATGAAGAAGGTGCAAGTGGACTAAAAATACCCGTTGCATTCGCTAAAAATCAAAACGCGGTTTTTACAGATGTCGAAGATGTTGATAGCGTTGAAAGCGAAGAAGAAATTGATCAGAAGCCGATAACTCTAGGTAATCCCGTTCGTCAAATGATTTTATTAAAAGAAACCACATCTGGGGACCCTGTCTGTAAAATAATGCCCTTATCAGATAGTGCTCTTTTATCAGCTAATACTGGATATCTTGATCAAGGCTTAACTGATACCGAAGACATGTCCGATACAAACGATGATCTTTACGATATTGAAAAATATAATATCGAACAAGTACCAGATGTGGATAACGGCGAGGTTACCAGCAAAGATAAAGTTAACCTTAATATCCCTAATCAATATCAAGATGACCCAATCACAGATACAGAGGAAATGGGATGTAGCAAGGACTCACGTAAAAAGAGGCATAAGCATAGGCACACATCATGTAAAAATAAATCTAAACACCTTATGGCTGCCCCTAAAACTGAAGAGGCTGTAACAGATGTTGAAGAGATTTTATTGAATGAAAGAGATTCCAATCATCCGAAACCGAAACCGGTGTCGCAGCCTAAATTGTTGGTAATTCAAACGGATGAAGGAGCAAAAACTGATGTCGAGTTCATGTCGGGAGATGAGGACGAGATCCCATTTATGGGCCATAGAAAATCATCCCCAAGTATTCTTAGTAGATCATGCCCATTTGTATCTTCTGTTTCTTCGAGAGAAGGATATGATCTTCAAAATTCAGATGCCTCAAAACGGTTCCTTCACTGTAATATCCCCACAATTAGGAAGATGTCACCAACTCCAGAGGGAATATTAATAAATACTGATGTGGAGGATATTGTCTCGGAAACCGATGAAGGCATTTACGACTTGGATCGAGCCCAAACTGCAACACCAATGGAAGTCCAGAAGCAAATGAATGAATCTGGTTCTGTAGTTATTGATCGAATTGTAAACGTTTTTGACGAGCAAATGGAGAAGCTTAATATTAAGGGCCATAAAGAAATTCAAGAGGCAACCACAGATGTGGAGTTTCTAGAGGATGATAACCAAAATTAATTGTTTAAGGTTTGTAAATAGGGCAAAGTCGTAGGTATATACATGAAAGGTAAACTGTAAAACTGCTCTTTTTTGCATTAAAACAGCTTCTTAACTTCATGATTCTCACGTAAAATTCTATAAAATGGTTATAAAAAGTTTTAAAGTAGACTAGATCATTTATTAGATGAAGATGACAAAATTCTGGATCTTTTTTATAATTATTCCTTTTTTTACAGATGCACCCTCAGAAAAACCTTTAACCGACGTCGAAGTATCCGATACCGAGAGTTTAAAAGGTTTGTTGGTAACTTTGTACAGTTAAACGTTACTTTGTCCTTTTGTTTCTCTCATCCATACCCATTTCTTAAACTCAATCCAAAGTTCATTAATGTTCATCATTGCGCCGGAGATGAATCTATTTTGCAATTTAACAATCATTTATTAACAATTTAAGCTAATTGGGAATCAAACATGAAATTAATTAAATAAAAAAAAGAATTTTAAAAAATTGGTTTCCTGGCCAGGGCTAATGCTGTGTGTGAAAATATATCTTTTATGTTTTGAAATGGATTTACTCCTAAGTTGCCATGTTCTAACAGAGAAATTTCCGTAAAATTGCAGCTAACTCAGAACACACTACAATGTACAAATAAGACACTCTAAACACATTTATCAGTCAAATAAAACCACTACACAAATCTCTCACAAATCGGCTTTTTATTTCTTTGTTTAATGTTTCATAAATCATAAATTCAGATGTCGCTAACATAAACTTGCTATTAGTAATGTTTCAATTGTCCTGGTCAACATTCCACTAGATGCATTTCACTTTCTTAACGAAAATCATCTTAAACTCTCATTTACAAGAAACTCATCTAATCATTCATTTCTGGCTCACCTCTTTCGCAATTCGTTAATGTTTGCTAATTTCTAGTTGTGTGTGCGCTTTAATAGGAGACATTACTCTCCTACTTCACCATCACCATTTCACCTGGCATAATTCAGACACAGTTCAAACTAAGCTAATCTGTTGATTATATTTGACAAATTGAATAATTCTCATCCGTTTTCCCCATTTTTATATTTATATATACTGTACCAAACCACAACTATATCTAGACGACCTATCAATTCGAAGTAAAGCCATTCATTTAGTCGATAGTATCTTAGAGCAGAGTATGAATATTGTTTCGCAACGCAATGAGTTACAACAGCAACAACAACATCAGCAACAGCTATTAGAAAAAGAGAAAGAGCAGAAAAGTTTAGAGCAAGAACCGTTGGAAACAGAAGTTTTACAGCCTGAGTTATCGCGCAACTCCTCATTTACCCAAGATTATTATTACAATCGACCTCTTTTACTGTCTGATGATGAACATCACGATTTGCCCTCGTCCTTGAATGTTATTGTGGATGGTTGTTTGCAATCGGATAGTGAGAATTTCGCCATTACTTGCGATCTATCAAACGGTGTTGAGCTGATGAAGTCGCCCACTATTGAATCGATATCAGGCAGATCGTTTGACGACAATGAAGTAGACAACAATTCCGAAGACCAGTTCATCATTGTCGGTGAGCAAGAACAGTACAATATTCCAACTGAAAAGTATCACTTGGATCAGGTAGGCGAGAGTATCAAAACAGGTTCAGTTCTTGATGATAAAAAAATTGCGAAAATTGAACGAAAGTTCGATCGATTGACAGACTCCGATTTGAACGAGGACAGTGCTCAGACCGAGTTCGATCAAACTGTGAATGCGATCGATCAAGACGAAGTGCGACAATTGCAAAGCGACTTTTCCAAAATGAGCTGGGACGACAGCCTGTCCACAACAACCGCTGACCAAAACCTCAGCACTCCCGATAACGATTTACACGACCTGAACCAAGGTGACTAAGGATAGCTTCATTCGTTCACTGTCTATATGTCTCCATAACAAGCCTCCACACAAAACCCGCCTATTTAAAAACTGTAACTCTGTTTTCCACCAAACAAAAAATTGAACTAACTTTGGATGTTGTTCCAAAACCAAGTTTCAACTCCTTGTCCAATTCTTTTTGATCTAACCAATTCAATGTTTTGAGCTCTCTTTGCTTAATAAAAGCTTCAACCTAAGTCTCATCTTTAAAATTATGGCGATATTTTTAAATAAACCTGGTTTGGTTTGATCTATCCGATTTAACCCGATTATAACATTATATATTCTCACACACAGCATGTTTTCCGTTAGTGTTCTTATAAAATGCCTAAGTTGTTTTTCAGTTTCGAGTGTACTACCTAACGGAATACTGCATTTGGAATGCAACCGATTTTCTGTTTTGGATTCTTATGAATTGGAACTAATATCGTTTCTTGAATTTTGTTATTAACAAATCTCCTAACATTCTTTTCAATTGCTTTCTATTGATTTCTAGACAAGTTAAGATATGAATCAGGTATTCCGAAACCAACAGCCCTTTTAACAAAAACCGACACCAAAGCGACTGATGAACAAAAAACTCTAACCTTTTCCGAGAAGAAACAGTTTTGGGAGTCAATTGAAAGCCCCCCAAAAGAGGAACCTTCAAAAGTACCAGAAATTAAGGAAAAGAAATCACAAATTCCAGTTCCGAAACCGAAAACACAAAAACCCACGACTTCTGCTCCCGGAACTCCGAAAACCATCAACAAGGAAAGTCATATTCCAATCAGAACTGATCTGCATGATCGGAAACCTGTCATTGACCAACAAACCGACAGCAAAGATATGAAAACATGTATTGATCAAATCACAGAACCAACAGAAAGTGAAGACGATGAAGAGACACAAGCCAAATTTTATATCGGTGAAAAGAGCTCAAACATTATCACAAAGACCCAAACTGAACGCAGAAGCGAATTTGCTTTTGATAACGAAGGCTTCTGTTCAACTCAAGACTCTTATGATGATGACCTTTTAATCGATAACGAAACCATGAAACCATCCAATAAGGAAGTGAGCGTTGATAAAAGCGAATTTGAAGGTCTAGAGAAAAAACTTGTCTCAAAAGAAAGGGAAGTAGTAAAAGGAAATAAAATTGTTGAATCAATCCCCGAAGAGGAATTTCTAATAAAAGAAGACTTAAAAAATAAGACTTCAGTTGAAGAAGTTTCAAAGATTGACACTTCTATTAAGCAAGATGAATATCACAGTTTTGAAGAACGAAAACAAGATGAAACAAAGGAAATTGTTAGCAGTATCAATACCTTCAGCACTGAAAGTAAAACAGAAGAAATTAAACACCATTCACATTTCGAAGAAAAGAAACCAGAAGAAATCATAGCTATAACTTCTCAGTTTTTGGAACACGAAACGGGAATTCTTTCCAATAAAGATTTGAAAGACACAAAAACTGAAGTCAAAACGGAAGAAATAACACTAAAGGAACATTATGACTACGAAGAAAACATACCTGAAGAACTTAAGAAAGTACATACGGAATATACTGAACAACAAACTAAAATCCTCACCGATCAAACTCTCGAAAACTTAACTACATCTCATAAAACCGAAGAAGTAAAACAACAAGAACTTTACATAGAAGAAAGAAGACCAGAAGAAGTTAGAGAAATAACAAGACAATTCTTAGAACACGAAACTAAAATTATTTCAACTAAAAGAACTGATGATCCTAAAAGAGAACTTAAAACAGAAGAAGTTAAACAATTCGAGGAAAAGATACACACAGCTGAAATTATATCTGATAACTCTCAATATGAGTTTAAAACTGAACTGAAAACTGATGTTACAAAAAAGGAGGAAGATTATACCTTCAAGGAACAAAAACCAGAGGAACTCAAGGAAGCTTCAATCCAATCTATTGAACACCAAAAGAATATTATGTTTGAAGATGATACTATCAATGAATTTAAAGCTATTGAAACCAAACAAGTTACACAACAGGAACTTTACATAGAAGAAAGAAGACCAGAAGAAGTTAGAGAAATAACTAGACAATTTCTAGAGCGCGAGACTAAAATTATAACAAGTAAAAAAATTGAGCTGAATGACGAAGACAAATTCGACAAAGGTGCAGCTCCTAAAGCTCAATACGCGACTAAGTGGGAAGATAAAACAATTGAGACAAGCACATTAACAGAAAATAAACTTGACTTACATATCGAAGAGAAATTGGGAAAGTCTAGTAATGAGTCTCAGTTAAAAACAGAAATTGCCGAAGAAATATTTGAGGTTTCTAATAGAGTAGTTCACACACCAATAGAACCACACCAAAGTACGATGACATTTGAGCACCCAGAAGAGCTTGAGAAGCATGTTGTTCCCACAGCTCAGGCCATTATTGCAATAGAAGTGGATAAAAGCTTAGAAATAGTTAAACATAAGGTTTCTTTGGAAAATATATCCGAAGTCAAAGATATTTTACATCAGAAAAGCATTTCTTCGAATCAGGATATTTCCGAGACTTACAGCAAAAGTCAAATAAGCGAAATGGACGTCGAGCAGACCTTAAATGAAGTGAAGGATTCGATTGATGCTATTCAAGAAGAATTAATAGGAGTAGTCAAAGATGGAAAACTTATAAAGGAAAGTCCTTCTGAATTTGAATTCAAAGCTCTGTCTCAGGTCAAATATTCGGAACCAATAATAGAATTGTCTAACGAGGAAATCCTCCCCGGAGACCTACCTACAAAAGAAACCAATATATTTGAACCTCAACAAAAAGAAGTCTCTTTCGTTAAAGTAACAGAAGTTGACTTTGTCAAGCAGGAACTTTCAGCTTCTCCACAACTATCATCAAATGAGGACTCTTCGAACAAGTTAGAAGTCAATAAAAGAAAGATAAAACCAACTGATCCAGGAACTCAACGTTGGTCAACAACAGATCCTGAAAACTATTCAGGATCAGATCAAAGTCACTATCAGAGTTTTGAAAGGACAGAAAGCCGACCGTTGTCTTCAGACATAGAAAACTACCTAACATCAGAGTATCAAACCGCAATGGATCAACCGTCGTCTTTTAAAATTGGCTCAACCACAGAATATTTGAGTGCTGTAAGTACTTTCGACCACAGTTCCAAAACCATCAGCTCCCGGGAAAGTATGAAGAGCTTAGACTCGGAGAGTTCTGGAAATTTAGGAAGTATTGAAGTCTCTGACGCTTCGGAAACCCTAATTCCATCAACACTGGATATTGAAATTGAGGGTTCTGATATCGACATCGATGACGAAGAACAAGAAAAATACGGGAGTCTCGAAACTAAAGGAGAAACCATTCTCCTAGAATTCGATTCATCTGAAGTCTCAAATGCGATGAAGAGGTCTCAAGAAATGACGTTCCAGCCAGAACCAACGCCAATACAACTAGTGGAAGAACAAGAATTAACTGAGACATTTAAACCAACAGGTATTGTCTCTGAGTCATTGAAGGTTGGGGATAGTGGAAGTTTTGAGGACGTGAAATTCGCATCAAGCTTAGAAGAAGGAAGTCTCTTATCTGTAAGTCTGTCAAGTACTTCAAATGTTGATACCATAGTTGAAAATCGTCTTGAAGATGATATAGGCTCTCTGAGTGGTTCTCTAGTGGGCAGCTATGAATTGGCTGGTCACTTAACTGAAGAAGTTTTATCCACTAGCTACGAAAAAGGTTATGAGTATCCTTCGCAGGTGGAAGATCGTTCAACACCAGTTATTAACGATTCTCGAATTGTTCAAGAGGCTACTGAGTATTCATCAGATTCACTTAATGATAAACGACCAAAAGGCCACAAAAGGAATGAAAGTACTAGTTTTGTACCCTTTACGGGCTCAATTCCCAGTACTCAAGTAGATTTTGATGACTTAAGCGAAGAGATGATCATCCATGAAGATGAACCACTACCTACGATTGATAATAAAAAACCAGTCGAAGATAAAAAGGATAGCGAATCTGACTCTGATTACGACAGATATGAAACCGAATATTCAAGAGCTTACAAAGTTCCAGCAGATCCGGTTTTTAAAGGCAAACGTCAATCGGAAATGAAAACTATTGAGCTAGAAAAGGACAAAGATATTAGACGATCACGGTCTCCCTCTCAGTCTTTTATAGAGCCTATCATGGAGGATGAAACAGCAGAAAAAGAACAAGAAGAGGCACCCCAAGTTAAGAGAGTCCTTCAACCGGGAGACTTTAAAGATGTTCCCAATATAACTATCACAGATGATCCAAACAAATACGTTAGTGATAGTGATGAGGAACCTTATATTAAAGACGATCCTCCGCAATACCAGCACTCAAAACCAGAAAAGGTAATAGAAACTTCAACCACAGTTCAAGTCTTAAAAGAGTCCCATATAACTCAACAACCTTCAACCATAAACTACGCTCAAGAAGTTGAGTATAAAATGTCCGAAGAACAATACGAAACTCTTATTGAGCAACAATACAAGTCCAAAATGGCTGAACATAAGGACCAGTATGAGAAACATGACAGAGACTCACCTGGAAGCGACTCCTTTGAAATGCTCGAACAGCCAGACCTAACAGATGAGTTTGTGATTATCGAGGAAGTGGCAAAAGAAGCAGATGAATTTGACACTGAAGGTAAGAGTGTAAAAATTCAGAAAACCACCTACGAAAAGAAACATGACGTCGAAGTGGAGAAGATAGTTGTAAGATCGGCACCAGCTGATCCACATGAGGGATCAGCCCTTTATGGAAATATTCATCATGAAGACATGGGATTTGATTTTGAAGAGAGTCCCCCGCTTGATGAATCCAATGGATCTGGAATAGGTCAGGATTCGGATTACAACAAGAGGTGGGTCGAAATGCAGCTAGAAGATCAACAAAATCTACGATATCCTTACGACTTAGAAAGGGGAGTCTTAGAAGATATTAAAGAAGAGGACACTGATTTGGAAGTTGGAAGTAGTCGCATAAGTAGCTTCAAAGACTCATTTTCCAGTACGCCAGACTATGATCTTCACAAAAAACACCAAACCAAGGAAAATGATGACATTTCAATGAACAGTCTTCAAGAATTCGAAAGCCTAGAGCAGGCTATATCCTTGGAAAACAGAAAGTATATCCAAAGTTCATTGGATTCTTTGTCAAACGGAAGTTTCCCCAAACGATACTTGGGTCGAAGTGCTGATGGAGATGGGATCTCAATGTCAAGCCTTAAGGAGTTTGAAGGAATAGAAAATGCTTGTGTTGAAGCACATTTGCTCGAAATTAAGGCTAAGGAAGAAGCTGCACTTTTATTATCTCGATCTGACGAGTCTAACAAATCTGACGAATCTGGAAAGATTAAAGTAAGTAAGACCACTACAACGACGACAACGGATAGTGGAGGAAGAGTGACAACTGTTACAAAAACCGTTGTTTCCTCATCTGTAACTGAAGACCAAGATGCTTTATTCAAAGTATTCGACACTAAACAACAATTCTCAATCAAGGACGACTCTTTGTCAAATATTATGGAAACTTCTATTGATAGCCTGGAAGGATCTGGAAGATCTAGACAAACACAAGATACTCGTCGTGACAGCTTGGATAGCTTAGATACGAATAACAAAAGTCTTGATTTGATGACTAGCAGTGTAGATTCCATTGAAATCAATCGAGATGGTCGTCAATCTTCTAGGTCTAACGCAGACTCTCTGGATAAAATGGTGATCCCTTCAAGTCAAAGTATTGATTCAATCGAACTTAATGACCCTAAATTAACTGATAGTGGCTTTGGACAAATATCGTCTCAAACTATTATTCGAACTGTTACTACTACAACTACGGGTCCCATTCAAATACCAAAAGATATTTCTAACGATTCTCTGAATAGCAACTCGAACTTACACGTAACAGACCAGGACTTGCACTATTTGACGTCTAGTGAAAGCATGGATAATAGCAGCTCCACTGCTACAAACGCCACCTATCGCAATGCTAGTGACTCCCAAATGTCAGGCAGTGTAACTAGTTGCGATTCCAACACCATGATCGACACCTTAGACAGTAACTTTGCCGACATGTACGGAAGTCTTAGCTACTCCCCTCGACCATTCGAGGAGAAATACCAAGTGACTACAACCACTTCAACAGACGGAGGATTCACCACAATGACTACAATGACCACGACAAGCACAATTCGTCAAGAGAAACGGGATCAGTTTGAAGAAAAGCATTAGAAAACCCTCATGCAGAAGATAGCAACGTCTTTTTTCAGGTAGTAAATTATTCCAAATGCCAAATATCTTCATTTAAATTATACTTTTAATTGTAAAAAATGACTTTTCAGTTCTCTTTTTATATGATTTTTCATTGATATATTTTCCATTGAACAATCAGTACTCTATAGCAAAAAAGAGCTCAAAACAAGGCATGTTGTTGCGAAAAGAAAGATTTAACTTGACACGAAGACAATTGTTCAATAAAAATAATTGTCAAGTTGGATAAAAATATAAAGAGAAAAAAAAACAAAAGATTAAGTATTTATATTTTTCATTCTGGTATTTAGTAATAGTGCATGGTGTGATTTTATATTTTGTACTAGTTTTGAACTGTTTTTATTTACCTTAACACCTGTTTCGACAACAAGTAGTTATTTTTGCAAATTTTCTATTGCCATTCAATTTTGTGTTTTGGTTATAAAATACTAAATAACGAAACTAACGCTTAAACAATGTCAATCGACGAATATTAATACAAATCTTTGTGTCACTCTAGGGGACCTGCTACAAGATGAAAAAGAGAAGCACGTGGAGCAGAAGAAGTAAATCAACCAAACTACCAAAGATGCGGTTAAAAATTAACTTAAAACTAAACTAAACTCCCCCCCCCAAAAAAAACAACGCTTAGCTCAACCAAGTGTTTGTTGCTAGAAAGTGCATACTTAAATGTAAAATGTATTTTATAAGAGTTTTACCAAATTGCAACTAAAAATCGCTTTTATTTTTAATACTTTGATCAAACACCGTTTAGTTCCAAAGAATCAGAAACCAAAGGAATCAGCCTAGTTCTGGATTTTATTCAATCGGTATTAATAAGTCAATGTAAGCAAGCATTCAAGTCATGACATAAATTAATATTATATTTATTATAATTATTATTAAAATAAAGATGAATATTTAATACTAAATGATATCGGTTGCTCTAGATAATAAATGCTACTAAAAGCTATTACCCGAGTACATCAACCAATATGTGTAATAACAATTACATTCAGAAATTTTTAATATATTATATATTGTAATGAAATTATTATTATTATTATATACAACTATTCAAAACAAAATTTATAAAACGCTTTTCAAATCCAAATAAATAAATTATGGATATGCTAACAATTGTGTTTTTCATTTGTAAGGATCAATGCGGTAAGTAATGTGTGTACAACGTTACCAAGTTTTTATTCTACATTTAATTCCTTTTAGCCAATGGTGTCGTTCCATTAGGAATGCGAGCCACTTAGAGAAAACTTGGAAGATATAAAAGGTGTATTAAATTGAAATGCTTTTAACTTTATAGCCTAATTATTAACGCTTAATATCATATCAATAATTATTGTTGGGGCTGTAATTGAACAAAATGATCTGATAAAAACTGTTGGAAATTTCACATCTAATCGAACATGTTTGGGAGAGATGGCAATCAAGTTCTTGTGGGAATCTATATTGTCTATTAATTCCCACTTGATATAAATTTAATGTTTGTTGGGACAGTGAATTATGTGGTAAAAAATAAAATGAAACAACTCTTTTTCGTGCTTATTGTTCAGAGTCTAATTGTGTTCTGATGACTATTATTTTGGAACTCTTTATTATACAATATTTACAATAATTACATTATTGGGGATAATGGCTGGGATATAGGGTGTTCATCATCCATCCGTGGATTCTCGAGTCCCTACATCGTTTTACATGAGTTAGTACAACTTCATTTGTTCTTTATGGTGCAGAATTCTTTTTCATTACTATTGCAATCGAAAAGCTATTTGTGCTACAAGGGTGTAAAGTCAACTGTATTTTAACGAGTGAGAAATATTCGTGACGAAGGCGAGTGTTTCATCGTTCCA
>JXOV01012273.1:297-19983 GCA_001014945.1 Clogmia albipunctata
TGCGAATAACTATTGTGCAATTCCGTATCGAAAAGTAGCCTGTTTTTAACTCAAATTGGTTTTGTAATGGTTGCCTTTACAGCACGGAGACCGGTAATATTTCAAAATGTGCATACCAATTTAATGAAATTACATATGGTTGTTATAACCAAATTATTATTACATTATTATTGAAATATTTTAAGTTAAGAACTTTGTTAAGAGGTATTCCCATCTCACTCAAATAAACACAGTGTCTTGCTTGTCTCCAATTTAATGATATTACATATTGTTGTCATAACCAAATTCATTATTGAAATATTTTAATTTGAAATTTCTTTGTTAGTTGTTTTTGCACAATTTGCACAAACCGTTGCGAACGATTTTCAGTACTACAGATAATAGCGTTCAATACATATGAGAAATAGGCTGTTACAACACTCATTTACCTATTATAACTCGCAGCACTCGTTAAAATACATGGCAAATTTGTTCTGTAATGACCTCTATTTCACCACTTCTATCGAAATACACTATAACCTAACTTTAAACTTAAATTAAAAGTACTTTTTACTGTTTTACTTTTAAACTTCACTATTATTTTATAGATATCGGACTGTCTCATATGAAACTTTACATCAGGAGCAAAATTGTCAAACACTAACTTTTTTGTTTTCCAATATTTTTAATTGAAACCAAAATGCCGTATTTTTCAACTATGTAAAGTAAGTTGTACTTGTATAAAAAAAGATCTATATTATTTTGCATTCCAGAAGCCTAAGAACTCTATAAGGGATAAAATCACACTCTTCCCATAAACAAAAACTTGGTCCTTCAATTAAGTTTTATAAATGCGAAACATACTGTAATCTTTATGTGTTGAATTAGTCCAGTTTTGAAAATATACAAAATTCGATTATCCTTATAAGTTTAGAACACGGTTATTATTTGAAACAGTCTTTGATTATAAAAATCTTGATTTTAAATGTACTCACTAATTATCGAATAAAAATACTATTTAAATAGTCTATTATTTTACATATATTCATAGTCAACATACGAGTACATAACCAATAATAAATGAAAATTTCATTGCAATGAATGATATTATTTTGGTGAACTATCGAAATTCATCCTCTCAAAATGCAAAGTTTTATTTGGGACAAACTAATACCACTTTTTTTAATGGATAGAAAATTATAATAGCTAAATTTCAATTTCCAATAAATACGGTATAATAACTGTGTTAAATAATTTCGAAATACTAAGTGATTCTTTCCAAGAAATTTTTGGAATATAAATTACAAATATTGATGTAATAACGGAAAACATTTGTTTTTTCGCGGTTATGATTTCATGAAAGCAATGTAAACAGAGGAATAATTTAGTGCATGTGTTTCCGATTAGATTCATGCCGGACCTATTCCCATTCATGACTTAATAGCAGACTGCTACACAATCAAAGATCTATCGATTAGATGAGAAATAAACAATCGGCTCTAATTGCATTTGAGTGCACTCGTAAATTCTCAGGCATAACTGCAATATTTAGAACTTTTAATAAAAAATTAGTATGTAAACATTTGAGTCCGGCTATTAATTTTATTACAACATTACGAAAATACCGAGACAATCAATTGTCGGTTTATTGCAAATCAAAATAGATTTATACACTTCTCGAGATGGTAGTTAATTTCTCCTTCGCCTAATTTCTAGAATTGAAGTGACCTGCATGAGCCATCAACTCAGTTCTTTGCCAATTATATCAGGTCAGGCGATAATTAAGCACACGCATTCCTCAAATTGAACAATCATCTGACGCATAATTACATACTTGACGTTAGATTATAATCTTAACAACATGCTTCTTAGTGAGTTTACTTATTATAAAATCAATAATAAAGAAGCATATAAATAGAAGTTTATATCCAGAGATTTTACTAAAAATCAAAATATAGTTAAAAAATGCAATTTAAATTCATAAGTTACTCATATTTGAATTTCAATTTTACCCATGTGCTCAAATTAACAGTACATTTCTAAAAGAATTCTTTAGAAATGCTTTATAGTTTCAAACGTGAATTGATTACTGGTTTCGCAATCATTAAAAGTGACATCTTTGGAAACTATTTCGATAAATCTGATCTAGTTTATGTAACCTTAGCCTTTAATTATCAAGAGATTTTTTACCAAAAAATAAAAATGCATCGATTTAAACTCAATTATGCATCAAAAGCACTGTGGCTTAGGTTAAAAGAAGTCCTACACATTTACCGAATTATTATCAAATGACAATTGTATACATTTTGCGACGATATAATAGTTATTGTACGCAATTGATATTTGTAAAACTTAATATTACGAATATAAAACGTATTTTAAGAGAAATAATTGACTTAAGGAAAAATAGCTTTCATGATTTAATATGAAATAATAAACCAAATTTTCCAAAAAAATGTGTTTTCTTTGTAAGGCCCGAGACTTTTCGGCCCACGTGTTAGTAAACCTATATATTTTTTATGACATTTGCTAAAATCAATATTGATTTCAATATAATTATTAACAGAGAACAAAAAAGTTAATAATTCATCTTTTTTAAATAATAGTTATTTATACAACATGGTCGATAACATAAGTCATTATTAAACACAAGGGTTGTTTTAAGCCACGAGCGAAGCGAGTGCCTTAAAGAAGGCCCGAGTGTAGTAATGTAATAATGTAATAATGCTTATCGACCGTGTTTTATACACAATTTTATGCATTTTTAAATAAATTAACATAAAAATCTTAAAAATTTCTCTAAAAATACATGATGCGGCCTCTATGATAAACCAGTAAACGTAGTTTATGAGTTTTCCGATAGGTGGCTAATTTAAAAAACACTAACAAAACAAAGTTAAACCACGCCCAACGAAAGTGGCGTACATATAAAATTGATGGGGTTCTTTAACTGAGGTCACACTTTAATAATAAAGAAAAGCACACGTNTGCGGCCTCTATGATAAACCAGTAAACGTAGTTTATGAGTTTTCCGATAGGTGGCTAATTTAAAAAACACTAACAAAACAAAGTTAAACCACGCCCAACGAAAGTGGCGTACATATAAAATTGATGGGGTTCTTTAACTGAGGTCACACTTTAATAATAAAGGAAAAGCACACGTGCTTTAAAGAATTTTTTAAAGCACTTGTGCTATAATAACAACTTTGACAGAGCAAATTGGAATGTCATTATATCAATTCTAAACTAAAATTTGTTCAAAGTTGTTTTTATAGCACAAGTGCTGTAAAGAATTTTTTATAGCACTTTCTTAATCGAATAAAAGAATTGAAAATAATTTGAATCATTTAAAAAGCGAAACGATATGTGTTTTAACCTAGCATTTTTGCTATGAGAATTCAAATTATTTGAATAATGAATATTTACAAATAGATTTCATAAAAATAATATTGTTATTACACCCTTTTAGAAAAATAATCACTAATATTAAGCTTTTCGTTCATATGATCGATATATCAAAAATGTTTATTAACATGTAACAAATCCAGTTGATATCAAGAGCAAATATTCTTATCTAACCAAATGCGTTATCAATTTGAGTTTTGGTTAATAAAATACAAGTTGAGGCACTTATCGTCATTATCGAATTAGTCAGCTGCTTATCAGAATATGAATCTGTGAATTATGGTGTTTCCTGTCATAAGAGCACGCAATTTTTTGTCGAACCTATCCACCTGGTCTGATAATTAACTGCATGTAGATGATTGATGGAAAATTCCATAATGAGTCCCTTTTCAATATCCGTTTTGAAGTTTAAATAGAATTTAATTTACTTGACGTAACTAAATTTTTGCTTCTCTTTCAGCAGTACCTAAATGACACCCAGGTGCCGGCGGCGGTGGCAGATCAAAAGTATACTACCCAGGGTTTATCCAAAAAGGAATACCAAGAGATAGAACTACGAATGCAAAATCGGTTGGAACGACTTGCTGCAGTTTGTTCCAAATTTGGTCTCGACCAATCCGGTAAAATTATTCATAATCTTACTTGAAATATGTATAATAACATAATTATTTTCTCCAGGTGATGATCATTTGCACAAACCCAACCCTTGGGAATTTTTAGTTAGTAAAAAATATCATTTAATATGGTAAGATGTTGTTATTTATATATTATTATGTACATTTCATTTTATAAATATGAACATACAGTACACTCTCAATGATTCAAACTTTCGATATTCTGTACCTTCTGTAATTCAAAGATATCACTAGTGGTCTACAAAATAATTATCATTGATTTATCATTTGATATTTCGAACAACTCGATAATTCGAAATATTTTAAGAGTCTGTAGTGATCCTGAATTCCCACTACAGCTCCAGGACCTGAGAGGCAACNCTTTCGATATTCTGTACCTTCTGTAATTCAAAGATATCACTAGTGGTCTACAAAATAATTATCATTGATTTATCATTTGATATTTCGAACAACTCGATAATTCGAAATATTTTAAGAGTCATTCCATTTTCCAAAGAATTCTTTAAAGCACTAAATCTTTTTTCATTGCAATTTCAATGACCGTTTTAGAATTTCAACTTTTTTCATTGCAATTTAAAAAACGGCTCATGTATTTTAAATGGTATTTTTGTATAAAACACAGTCGATAAGCATTAATTAATACTTGGACCTTCTATATAATATTTAATAAATATTTTTATTGGGAAGTAATGTAACAATTTAATAAAATTTCAAGCACAAGGAAGCACATTAAGAATTTGACAAACACTATTAAATCAGAATCTGAATTATGTATTCATAAAGTACTTGTACATATTGATAAACTCAGAAGTTAGGCATACTCATATGTACATCGAGATAATAGCTTTTAAGTGTACTCTTAGAAATTTCTTTTAATTTCCAATCTTGTTTAAAATTTCCATAAATTGATTGGTCTGCCAAAGTGATTGATTGGATAATTTGACATATTAAGTTTAAAAGGATGTATTGGGGATTTTAGACCGGGATGGCGCAGTGGTTAAAGCTTTGTTACAGAGTTGGTTCACTCAAGACCATCGCAGGTTCGAACTCTGATCCGACCGTAATTTTTTTATTCCAATTTTATTACTCGTTTTCACTAACAACATTCTACGGTTTATATTTGATTATAAAAATATCTCCGGCGTCAACTGTCGAACAACTAGTATTGTCAACACGATTTGTTCGAACTTAGACAGGTTTTCAAAGCTGGAATCGAAAAAATAAACCGGATCTATAATACTAGTAACCTGCTGCTATTCGATGAGTGGATACAGATGAAAGATATGAAAGGGATGGTCTTCATCGTACTATGTGTGTTCTGTTTCGGTGGCATAAACCTGTCATTAAATAGGCTCTCTATAAAATCGTCTGTTCATTTGTTCATAGTGCTAACCATATCATAAAAAATAATGATTTCTGGTCAAGATATTCAATTGTCAAAGATTGACAAATGAATAGATAGGGCCTTATATAACTTTGATTACGTAAAGACCTAGACCGATAACAGTTGTTGTATTATCGAAACAAACAAACTAAGATTAACCACATATCTTTGTATCGATATTTGAAGACCTCCCTTAAGTAGTGATTGAATCGCACTGATTTATGATAAAAAACCGTTTTATTTCTAAATAATATGTTTTTGTATTTACTCTTGGAACTAAGCTAAACAAAATAACTATTCCAACGACTTAAAATGCTTTTTATTATAAAAGAAAAATTTTTAGAGTCAAATTTTCCACGAGTTGCTACCAAAAGGCGTCACTAGTCCCTGTCCTTTATCGGGAGTTTCTTTCTTTTTTGATACTCAAAAGAAAAAAATTCAATACTAAATTTAAATCGCCTAGACGGGTGCCAGAGTTAATTTCATACAAAATACCCGGGTTCCATATAAATACGTCTATATATTGGACCCGGGTAATTTGTATGAAATTGACTAGGTGGTTTAAGTTTACTAATTCGTTATATGAATTTTTTTTAAATAAATATAACACAATTATTGTATTGAAGAATTTGATTAGATATTTTATTGTAAAATAATGTTATAAAATTAGAATTGGACTAACATTATTAAATCATTTTAATAGGCAGAGTCTAAAGCATTCGAAGTAGTGGTGCATATAAATAAATTTATAAAATAGACATGTGTACAACGAGATTATAGTTTTTAGAGTAAACTTGGAAATTACAATCTTGTTTAAAATCTCCATAAATTGATTGGTCTGCCAAAGGTGATTGATTGGATATTTTACTTACCAATTTTAAAGGGGTGTAATGTAAAATAAAAATTTCTTAATATAGTACCTATAATTTAAGTTAAAGACAGATAGCTTTAATAAAATTTTATAAAAAAAGAGACCACGATCATAATTTTGACAAATAAACTTGAGTTTATTTTTAATATAATTGCGCTTTCAATATCAGAATTATTCTATTGAATAATTCTTTCGATAATTGTGGTATACGACAGTCTAGACTAGAGTCTTGTGTAAATTTCATACAACTTTGCGAAACGCAAGATGTAAGAAAGACGTTGACTTCTTATAAGCGTTAGTTTATTATCCCGCGAATTTGGTGGAGATTATCTGTTTTTTAAGTACGGATCTTTTAGAATGAATGAGATTTTATATAAAATATGACCTCAAAATATTAATGCATTTTAGTTACATAAAATCGATATTATGACACTACAATTTATTCTGTCAGTCATTTTTATAGCACTAGTGCTTTTTCTTTATTATGAAAGTGTGAAAGAAATTGATCAAATTTATATGTACACTAGTTTTGTTATGTACGGTTTAACTGTATCGGATGTATGTGTGTGTTTTTGACAGTTTTATCGGATGGTTTAAATTAAAATTAGTACAAATTAGTACTAAATCAACTGTTTTCGGTCTTTTTTAAATTTAACCCTATCCATTAACGGATAATATTTCCTATGTGAAAGTAAGAAAAGCAAGATATTGCTTTCATAATTTTCTCTTAGAATTAGAAAAGAAGAGGAAAACAATGTGAGGGAGACAAAAAAATTAAATTAGATTTTTAGACAACGAACGTAACTTTTTAAATATTTGTGTTTATTTATTATTATTATTTTATTAATTATTGTTTGAAATTTTACAATTATTGAAATCATCACCTATACATATTATGTAAGGATTAGTTGTCTACTCTAGAATAATATCAGATATTCGATTAGCAAGATCATCAAATTGAGAGTGATTACAATCCTGTTTAAAGTAGGCAGTGTGTTTATTTATTTAAAAATGCATAAAATTTTGTATAAAATACGGTCGATAAGCATTATTAAACACTCGGGCTTTCTTTAAGGCACTCGCTACGCTCGTGGTTTAAAACAACCTTTGTGTTTAATAATGCCTTATCTTATCGACCTTGTTGTATAAATAACTATTAATGAAATGTTTTAAAACAAATAATATTAATGGTTTTGAAATGTGTATTTTTTATATTTGTATTAATCAAGAAACTTTTCATTTGCTTTAGGTGCAACGTATTCAAAGCGGCCTCAACATCCTGGATGTACAATTTCAATTTAATGGCTGGTTATACACCCCAGTTTCTGAAAAAGACGAACCAAGTTCCGCTTGTCTTGGCCAGAAAAAAGTATCCTAGACCGTCCGCAGAGGAAGTAATGCTTCAAAAATCACTTTTAAACTAATCTTCAACTTTTGAATCGTTTGAATTCGTTTTCTTGCAGTTGGAATTGGCGCAAAACACTTCCGTGTCATTCTTGATAGTTCGACATCCATTCGAGAGACTTTTAAGTGCATACAAAGACAAAATACAATACGCGTTGCCTAATTCTATGCACCATAAGCTAGGTTTAAAAATTGTTCAACGATATAGAAAAGTAAAAAAAACTAATTTAAGTTTTTTTAATCGAAATAATAATGGAGTTCTTTCTTTTAGAAAAATTACAAGGGTAAACGAACTTCATGGCCTACATTTTCGGAGTTTGTCGATTACCTAATAGACGAAATTAATGTGAATAATAAGGATATGGACATGCATTGGACACCAATCACCTCTTTTTGCACCCCATGTCAAGTGAAATTTGATGTGATAGCCAAGTTCGAGACATTAGCGGTAAGTTCTCCATTAAACTTATTCTAAGCACTTCAAACAGTTCAAATACAATTGCAATTTAATTACCGGAAATA
Organism: Clogmia albipunctata; assembly: GCA_001014945.1. Lineage (NCBI taxonomy): Eukaryota > Metazoa > Arthropoda > Insecta > Diptera > Psychodidae > Clogmia > Clogmia albipunctata. The sequence continues at coordinate 8,498 of JXOV01012273.1, forward strand.
ATTTTTCATAAATTTTTAATCTATTTAAACCCGGCTTTTTAATTTCTAACATGTACACATAGCCCGGGTAGCTCAGTCGGTAGAGCATTGGACTTTTAATCCAAGGGTCCAGGGTTCAAGTCCCTGCTCGGGCGATTTCTTTTTTTTTTTAATTTCTTATTCATAGCCTTTTCAAAATTTATGGTATAAGAATTTGCGTGGATGATCGCTAAGCAAATTAAAACTCAATCTTAATTAATGTACTACGAATAATGACTTCAAATAATAAAAAAAAAACGTTTTGATAGTTTTAATTCCTACAGTTCTGAACAAGTTCTTTGTGTAATTCCGTATCGAAAAGTTCCCTCTTTTTAACGCAAATTGGTTCTGTAATGGTTTACTTTACAGCACGGAGTGCGGTAATATTTCAAAATTTGCACGCAAATAGTCACCAATTTAATGAAGTTACATATTGTTGTCATAATCCAATCTCTACAAATTTTCGATAAAGTTTATTAGATNCGAAAAGTTCCCTCTTTTTAACGCAAATTGGTTCTGTAATGGTTTACTTTACAGCACGGAGTGCGGTAATATTTCAAAATTTGCACGCAAATAGTCACCAATTTAATGAAGTTACATATTGTTGTCAAAACCAAATTTATTATTAAATATTTTAATTTGAAAATATCGTTGTGAGTTGTTGTTGCACTATTTGAAAAAAAAACCGTTGCGAACTTTTTTATTATTAATTATCGATTAACTGGTATTTTTTCAGAATTACACAAAGTTGCGTTCAATACACATATGAAATCGGTAATTACAGCACTTTAATCGAAATATACTAAGGACTCCGTAAATATAACTTAAAACCCAAGACTAATTTTAATAGATTAATATACGTATATTCTTTAAAATGTTTAAAAAACGATGATATTTTTTATTGCAAAAAGTTACGAAGAGCGATTCGCCACGAAGCATTATTAACAATTTTTCAATCAAGAAGAGCAAAGATCTGTTGTCGAATGGAGTACTTACACTATAGGTTAAATTCTGGACGCCCTGGAAGGGATGACACTAAAGATTCGTCCAGTTTTCAAAAATGTTCATTAGAAAGGTCATCAAGATCAATATTGAAGATTAAGTTGATTAGTTTCAAAATAGTTTCTGCCTCTTTGATCAGAATTGATTGATTTGAGGTCAGAGAGTGCATTTACAATTTTAGCTTTGGATTTTAGGATTGTGACAAAAATGTGATTTATTTTCTAAAATTCTAATTAGTCTGATTATCTACATTCCTTCTAGATAAATGAGTATTGAATTGGACCTCCATCAACATATGGCAAATTATAGTTTACAAGGAATCTGCAGTGGCTATAAACTGTACATACAGTGCGAATTGAAGTTATAGCCGCACCCGTTCATCCTTGATATCTCTGGAACCGAAAGAAGCTGGATCTTCAATATTTGCATACAATATATCTCTTAACAAATTATATCTTTAGGATAATATGGGCACTATAGGGCAACTAATAAAGTCACAATTTTGGATAATATTTTCCGACATAGCGGGTTTTAGGGTATTATGTGACGGCTCGACGTAATTTAGCCAAACCATATTAAAACCATATTAAAGAAAATTAAATTCTCTACAAACCGTCTATACATAGTTTTGAAATTGGACTACTGGGTTCTAGTCATTTCAGTATTTGCAAATTTGCTTTGACCTAAAGTTGTAATTTATAGAGAGATATATTGTGCGTAAAATTGAAGATCCAACTTCTTTTGGTTCCAGAGATATTAAGGATAAACGGGTGTGGCTATAACCTCAATTCGTACTGTATAACTTTTAAATTGTTTTAAAAACAATTTTAAGTATAAGAATGGAGCTGTTACCATTAAAAAGAGATTGTTTTTGATTTTAGGATATAAAAAAAACAAGTATTCGTTATTATTTCGATAATTCTATTATATATAATGCAAATAGTTATTTCAAAATTATTATCCATAATAAAGCCGGAGAATAAAAATGTTAAATTTAACCACTTCATCGTGATTATTATTTTCGTTAACATTATATTAGAGCTTGTGAACCACATGTAATTTGAAAAGTAATATTTGATCAGTAATTGTACTTTAACTAAGATCATTACATTTCAAAGTATTCTGGAAATCCTAGTGATTAAAAAAAGAGATCGCCCGAGCAGGGACTTGAACCCTGGACCCTTGGATTAAAAGTCCAATGCTCTACCGACTGAGCTACCCGGGCTGCATAAATATGTTAAAAATGTAAAAACAGCTATAAATACAACACGAGTTACATTTATTTTATTCATATTCATTTTCATAATAACTGTCTAAAAATATATTTATTCACTTTAACGGTTTCTTGGTATTTTTGGAATGTCCGAAATTAAATCGTATTTTTATTGGCAATAAAATAATTGGATTTCTATTCACAAAATCTTGACAATGGATATTTATACTGCTTTGTAAATAAACGTTTCTCACTTAAACAAAGCATATAATAGGATTTTGCATAAAAAATTGTTTAATAATTCTATTTAACTTCAATTTAAAACCAAACAAATTGAATAAAAATCAATCAATAAAATTCAAATCGAATAGATTTGAAGAGTTCAATAACTATTTGCAATGAAATAGAATTTGTATATTATTTCAGAAATATAATCAGTTATTTTAAACAATATATATATGGAAAGTATTATCCGATTATGGATTGTATAATCTATTTTCTAATTGCAATAAAGGACTCTCAGGGCAGGGAGGAAACACTCTAGCTACACACCGTCAGGATGTGTACTTAACTGTGTATATTACTAACTCTAAACCTCTTCTAAACAGTGATCAGATCTATACTGACCTACTGTGCGGTGCCGAATGGCGGATCTAATAAACACTCTTATCCTTTCTTATCCGAATGTATCCCTTTGCCAGGTAATAGGTTTTATTTTAACCAAGAACCATAAGTAATCTATTGGTTTTTTTACTTTAGGGGTCTAAATGCAATGAGGAAAATTTATTCTCTCGTAATTAATAGTGTATCGCTAACATATCAGATGATGAGTTGCATAAGCTATATCCCAATTACAAGGAAGGATTATCAGTACAGGGAGAAAACACTCTCACAACATTTCCATATGACTTTTATCCATTCCCACCCAAACTCTCCTCTGATTATTTAAAGGAATAACTTTATATAAGTTAGTTAGGGTTAGGAATGGTTTAAGGCAGGTAGAGCTAGGGCGAATCACATGGAGGGACGTATGACTGTCCACCATACTTTTATTTTAGTTTTTTATTTAATTTTAATTTTAAAAAACATAAAAATTGATTAAAATTTGAATTTGATTACGAAATTAAAATATTTCTTACCTATAAAATTTATTTCACATTTTTTAATGATTTCAATAGTCCGTAAATATCTGATAATTCATAACAAACTAATTGTTCATATTACTAATATTGAACCTATCCTCTATAGCAGCAAGACCTATACTGCCCTAGTGTGATGAGCCAAATGACGGGACTGAACACACTTTTATCCTTTTCCATTCGTATATCACTTAAAGAAATCACTATATCGATAACAATATGATAGATTAGGGTTAGAAATGGTGATAGGCAGGGAGAACTAGGCGAGGAGGGGCTTGTCGTTGTACAACCTAGTCATACCTGTATATATATTTATATATAAATAAAGGCTATAATCCCCGTGCGGATTCTGTGCCAAACCTACCAATAACCAATAGAATTGATAATTTTCTTCTTCACAGGAGGACCAGCGGTACTTAATCGAGAAGGCAAACTTAACCAACGTCATATCACCGCAGTGGAAAAATTCTGGGAAGGAGGGAATAACAAAACAGTTGGCGAGCAGTTCGTTCAAGGAGTTGACTTTTGATCAAATACGGATCTTGCACAAGTTTTACAAATACGATTTTGAGCTTTTCGACTATAGTGCGGACGATTACTATTCCGTATCATTGCCCGACGATTCTCTGCAGGAGCACGAGTCAAAAGACGGGGACAAGCCTAGAGAAGCGGAAGCGGCATAGTGAACATATTCAATTACAAAACTACAGAGACTATAGAAACTAGCTGGTAGTGTTGAAAATGGGGAAAATTCCTAGACAATAACGGATTTGAATATAACGTTTCTCAATTAGAATATGGTTTTCTTATTCAACAAACAATCAAACAAAACAAAAAAAACTATTAATTCGCATTTCTATACTTCACCAATGAATGAAACCAGTGATAGTGTATTGTTTAACTATTTGACAATTACACCTTAAATTAGTATTTATTGAAGCTTGTAAATAAGTTAAAAGTTGAAATTTGAAAAAATAAAGAATTTAAAAACAAACTGGTCTATTTTTAGTTTAATGGCTATTTATACAAATGAGTCGATTAATTATGACAGTAACGCCAAACCCGCAAGAAGGGTGCCCTTCTCTCAATTTCATATAAATTTGTTAAGTCCCATATAAAAATAAGAACTTTACTTCTAGCTGTTCTTCCATTTTAAATGTATTTGCGACTCTTTTTTCTAAATCGACATGTTCGTTATCTGGTGGCAGTTTTTGAAAATTATTAGGCTGCGTCACCAAGACGGGCCCCATATATTTTCTTTGTGTGGGGTCCGGTTGGCTTGTATGAAATTGACTCGGACACCCTTTAATAAAATACGTTTAATAATCGTAAACCGCCTAGAGTCAATTTCATGCAAATTGCCAGGGTCCCTTATAAATATAGTGTATGGGATCCGGGCAATGACCCGGGCGCCCGTAAGAGTGGCGCAGCTTATTAATTGTCATTACGCAAATGGCTATTTTGACTTTGTACACAAGATGCTGAAGACGTGTATCAATAAAATAAGGGCAATTCTAGATTTTCAAGTGAAGATTTTTTTAAAAATTGAATTTTACCAAAATTTTAATTTAAAAATATTGATATGTGAAGTAGTACTTGTGTTGTGTAAAAATATAACAAAAATGTCATTGCCCTTCTAGGTAGTTTGGCACTATTATTAAATTGTGATGAGAGACAGTGTGTTTAATAATGATTATCGAACATGTCTTATAAAAATCTTTTTGCATTTTTTAACAAATGGACACAAAAATATTAAAACATCATTGTTAATCTTGTTTGACTTCTTCAATTCGGTCATGTTAGAGAGGATTGATGTCTTTAGCTTTTTCGTATAGAATAATTTTTCTCTCTTTGATTTAAATAGTTGTTGTTTATTCACAAAACCACTTTTTAAAAAGATATCTGATATGTGTTTTCAGGGAATGCTCTGTTAAATTTAAGCTACAGGTTTGTACAGTAAACTATTCAATTCAAAACAGTATGACTCTAGACGAATTTGATCAATTTCATAAAAAAATTTCAAGGAGGTCACTCTTTAATATTAAAAAAATAATAATAAGAATTCTTAAACGCACTTTTACTTTCAAAAAAGTCTTTGACAAAAGAAATATTAGTATCGTAATTTCAATTTTATAAAATAAAAACACTTAAATGTTCTTGAATTAACTTGTGTTAAATTATCAGTGAAAATTGAGAAATGCATTTTGAAATATTTAAAAGAGATTTTTTAAAAATAATGTTCTAGAATTTCTTTAAAAATATTATGGTTCACAATATATGTCATTATTTCAGCAAAGATTTAATAGTAATCCATAATCCAGTTTAAATATCATTATTTAAGATATGATTTTACCTTGCGAAAGAAGTGTTGAGAATCGGAATTCCTATAACCAATTTATCATTGTGGATTCTCTTCCAAATATCTCCATATTTGACCAAAGTGGCTGCTTCAGCATTATCCCGAAATAGCTTTGGGCCAAATTTCAAGTCCGAATTCAAGTTAAAACATTTCTGTTGAATAAACTGCTTTTGCAATAATAAATCTGATTTCAGTTCGGCATTTTGTTGGTCAATTGAATTGAAAGACACACAATGGCTTTTCTGTACATCCAAATCTTCCTCAGTGTTAAATCTGGTCCTTATGACATCACTATTGAGGAGATAAACTTCGAGCAAAGGACGACCGGAAGAGTTGTCGTCTTTAATTTTGAATTTCTCCACAGAATCAATACTCTCGATTATTCGCAAAAATGTTGACGTTTCAGACTTTATCCTTTCGATTATCCAAAGTTTCTTATTTGCTTGCACCAGAAAGAATATTTGAGTCTTTGGCGGAGCTTTTGTGTGGCTGTAGAACACTCTAAATACAATTTCCGGTTGTGGATTATTATCGTTCACTTCCATTGAGGGCCATGTTTCTGAAAAAGGTCAATTCTTGTCAAATCAGTTCTTGATGTATAAATTGCAATTATAAACTGTAAAGAAATGCTTTGATTTAAAAAATTTGAAAAGATATCTATAATTTTTTTTAAATACTTGTATCTATTGTTCAATTGAATTTATTTTTGTTTTAAATAATTCAATTAAATGCAAAACTTTTTGATTATTATAGACTTAAAGTACAGAAATGAATTTAATTGCTTTAATAGATATTTTCAACAATGTATTGAAATTGCTTAGTTTTCAGCATCCGAGGAAGAAATTTTGTCGACCCGAGGGCACCGAGGGCCGCAATTCTTCCGATATGCTGAAAAGTCAAATTTTCATACAATGTTAAAAAATATTTTACATTCTGATCAAAAATAATAGCAAAAAATCGCAATTCAAGTCTGTCATTAGCAAAAAGAGTGTTGAAATGATATTATTACAGCATTCAGTGGTGCAAAGTGACTTATTTCGTGCTTACTTTGACGATTGAAATGTTAATATTACACCTTCGAATAATGTAAATAATTCTTTAAAGAATTTGTGATTTTTTTTTATTAATGTGTGACCTCCGTAAACGAAATTCATCAATTTATATGAAAAGTTATTTTGATACTGGATTTTTTACTGTTAAATATTGACAAATTTTGACGAACATTGACTAATATTATCCGACACTCTCAGATTACAATTATGAATTTTATACTTAAAAACTCTATTCCAAAACAACTTTTAGATATGAAATAAATTTAATTTTTTTTTTTAGATTTTTTGTTAATTTATTAAAAATGCATAAAATGTTGTATAATACACGGTCGATATTATTAAACACTCGGGCCTTCTTTAAGGAACTCGCTTTGCTCGTGGCTTAAAACAACCCTTGTGTTTAATAATGTCCTATCTACCTAGTTGTATAAATAACTATTATATACATGGAGGAGATTGAAATAAGTAAAATCATCGAAGTCTACATATAAACGCGGTTACATTACAAAGAACACTAGAGAGCATTCTAGTCGACTGCAGGACGAACGAGAGGACAGATTGGCTCAAACATGAAATTTAATTACTATTTCGTAAAGGAAATAAATACAAATCTACAGCTGCGAGAAAATTAATAGTCCACCAACCACTCTTTACAGTGTCTATCACAAGAATAAAGGGAGTTCTTGCAAACATTTATTTAATAAAAAATTTTAGCCAATTGTCTTTATTTTACCAAAATGAAAAATTAAAATTGTGGTAAGTGGGCTATTAATTTTCTCGCAGCTGTATTAATCTAATATGATTTTTATTTTTAAATAAATACTAAAAATTACTATTTTAGCTTAACATTTATCAGGAAAACCATTTCTTTAATAGTTCCAGGTTAATAGTTTCCTAGTTGTATAATAAAACAATTAATAAATGAATAAAATACAAACCGTTAATAATTGCAGAGTTTACAAGATCCTCTTGTTCTTGAAGATTAATGCTGCTAATTATTTCTTTGTTTTTAACTTCGAACAACTGGTTTCTATTGGTTAAAACCACTAAAACCTGGTCTCTTTTGGAGATTCTCACAGATTCGCTGAATATAATATCGTCAATAAGCTTCCTGGGCACATTATTTAACAATTTTAAATTGCTGCACATTTTGAATTCCTCACGATCACCAATTAGCAATAAAATGATAATTTCGAAATGTAACACTTTCTGATTATGCCGGTAAAGATGAAAAATTATATCCTGAAGAATCTTCAAACGTTATTTTAAATCGACAATTGATAAAAGCCGCGTAATCGGAAAAAATAAAAAATGTAAACAATAAAATCGGTGAAATTTAAATTCCCGCGGTTTTTGTATTCTTTTTGTAAACAAACAAATTTTGAGGTTATGTTAAAAATAAAGAAAGTAAACAATAACTTTTCTTTGATGAAATTCAAAACTTTGATACACTGTTATTAGGTTTTCAAATTTAAGCGCTAGTGGGATGTTTCATAAATAAACGGCGGATATTGTCAAATTCCTGTATGAGAAATGGAATTCAATAATAATAATAATTTCTATGATGTGTGTGTGTATTTAGAAAACAAAAAAAATTTAAAAAAAATTAAAAAAGGGATTTTAAAGTGTTAATCAATGTTAAAAACAAGTGAAATAAACCGAAAAAGAGATTTGTGTGATTGGAAAGTGCGGAAACAGTTGTTGGTTCTGAAAACAGAAATATTTTGGATTTGACAAACAAATCGGTTTTCGAGTGAAAATAATTGCAAATCCCTGTTTCGGGAGTGGATTCTGGTGTAGTCAAGTGGTCCCGAGGGCAGTGTGCAATATGGCTACAAAGTCATTGGTTTTTAAAACGAATTAGGGTGGAAAACTGATTGTTTTCAATTTGATATATTGCCACACACACACTCACGTCGTAAATAACTCTGCTGAGGTGAAAATGAAGTTTTGTTGATAAAAACATTAAAAGAAAAGTGGATTAATTTTCTCGGCAATGGACGTGAACTGGTTGTGGGCCATTGTGATGGACATTATCCGTTCGGGGTTCATCGTCCCTGGAGTGACGTTGATCGCCAAATAAGCAAATAACAGTTTTTTGGGTTAATTTTTTTGGTCCAAAGGAAAAAAAGCAAAAACAAAAGGGAAAAAGAAGAATTATGGAACCAATTTTGCAATTAAATTTAGCCAATAACAGCAATAACGTGCGTCTGGACGGTGGTGGGACTGTGGACAGCAGTCTCAGCTCGCCGGACAATGCCTCCTCGTCGCCCTTTGACCTGAAATCCGGCCAGGAGGAGGACCAAAAGCCGGACTGTCCCCCCTCGACGTCCTCCTCCTCGTCGTCCTCTACAGCCCCGGTCACAATGAAACCGGCAAGTGACGTGAAGAAGGAAGAGGAGTCAAAGGAGGGCAAAGAAGAGCCAAAAATTGGGTCAGTGGCGAAACGTCCCTTGGTCAGAGGCGGAAAGGGCATCAAGAAGGACGGACCGCCCAGCGAGGCAAAGCCCAAACCCAGGGCCAGGAAGAAAGTCCCTCTGGCCATGTATCATAGCCAGGTAATTGTAATTTATATTCGGATTGGAAAGATATAATAATTCAGTTACAAGTTGTACAGTCGATGCAAAATGTTATGGACCAAAATATTTTCTGTTTAACCGAATTCCGAACAATTTCAATAATGTGTTGAGTGGTCATTTTATTGATAGTGAAATTAATCAAACCGTCAATGTTTCAATGTAAATTAAACAATTGAAGTTGAACTTGATTGATTTCTTTTAACCTACTTATTTATATTGGTCAAATGAAATTGTTTAAATTTTTTTATTCTGCAAATGCAAAAGAGAATATTATTTTCATTCTCAAGCCTTTAAATGGATTATCGTCAGTTTATTACTAAGACTTATTTTGGTATTAAATATATCTAAATCGACAGATTTGTCCAAATCAAATTATTAAAAATCATATCATAAAAGAACTCCATCAATGTATTCAATTTGTGTAAATGATTAAATAATTAAAATTCAATTCTATTTTATTTAGCCATATAATGAGATAATTTGAAATTTAAGAATATAGTAGAATCCGCTTAATATGACTCAATTTATAGTGACCAACCACTTATAATGACAAATTACAAAGCAAAGATTGGTTTACATATAAAAGTCAATCCTTTAAAAAGTCAAGTTTTATTATCGATTTTTTGGAAATTGTGACCGGTTATATTGACTTTACGAATTCCCTTTCCATAATTGACTTTGGGTATTATCGACAGTAATCGATAGTAAAATGTCATGAATTTTTGTTACTGATTATTGAAAATGAAAAAATATTCAGATGTAATTGATAAACTATATTATCTCTATATATATATATTATTTCCTTATATTAAAATGAATAACTATGTACATATTGGCAAAGGAATTCTACTTTCAATATTTTCTTCAATATGCTTAGTATGACGTCCGGTTAGTATGACCAATTTCCCATTTCCATTAGATTTACAATTTAAAATTCGGTTTTATTGATATCAAAGGCTTTGTAATTCACGGTCATAATAATCGAATGTTATAAGCGGAGACTTATTACATGGATGCTACACTAAAATAGTCCAAATTATTGAAAAATGCGGAACAGAATTCCTTAAATTAATGTAAATATTGTAAATCATTGTCAATGATTAAAATTTTTGTTTAACTTATTTCAAGATATGATGAAATTATATAGTAATTTGAGCAGCTATTTTAGTGTAGAGTTTGGTGAAACTCGTTATTAATAATATATGTCATTTTTTCAACTCGAAAACGATGAAAAACTCGCCTAACGACTTAACACTTGTTTCCTCGTTAAAAACGGTTAATTTTACACCCTTGTAGCACAAATAAATATATTATAGCAATATATATCTTTACTTTATATTTTACTTATTGCCAATATAAATTTAATGGTAACAAATTTGCAAGGTAAAACCTTACAATTTGAAATTTTAGAATATGTTTACTGTTCTACAATGGCAATAGACTAAACATTATTGAATTCGTTTTAAACAAACAGTACCGATAAGTATATTAAAAAAAACTTGATAAAAATAATTTGATAACATTAACAAATTTTGTTTTGTTGGAGTTGTAAGGTAAATCATACGGAAATACATAGTATATTTCGATACAAACTTTGAAATATTACCGCACTCCGTTCTGTAAAGTAAACCGTTATAGATCCAGTTTGAGTTAAAAAGAGGCTACTTTTTAATAGGAATTACACAAAAAATATTTTTTGCACTCCCGTATCGAAACATACGCTTTTCAATATCGATTTGTTGAGTATCATAATATTTCACTTTGTGGAACTCAGTGAAAATTTTGAATTTTTATTTCACTAGTGAAAAAATATTTGTCAAAAATATCCAACAAATTGGTCTCAAAGTCAAAATTTGGTCGCCATTGTAGCCCTTAAACTACACAAAATATTGGTCTAGGCTTTGCCATAGGACTGTAATTATATTTCAAATTAATTAATGTTTCCAGTTTTAAAATTTTAATATTTACCGTTTCAACAGCCATCTGCATATAATTTAGCTATTTTTGTTCGATGACACATTACGTAAAAATCAGATATAAATCTGCTTAACTGTAATGTAGGTAAATTACAGTAATAGCCTCATATTGATTTAAATAGATTTTTTAAATATAAATTAAAGCAAA